>JABUQX010058345.1:0-28490 GCA_015478945.1 Trachelipus rathkii | reverse complement strand
TTATATATCTATTAATGGCTAGTATTACCTATATAAATATTATATATATATATATACTATATATTATATACTAATATATATATATATATATATATTATAATATATAATATATGATATATATGATCTATATATATATATATATAAAGTATAATCATTTCTGGCTATTAAAGTATCTAATAGTATCTATTGAGTATTACCTAAACATCATAACTAGACTTAAAGTTAAAGAAAATGTTACTTTTACTTCTAAAATGTCAACATCGGTTTTTTATAGTTTAAATATCGACTGTCTTTTTGTTTAACACTGATAATATTATTCCAAATCATTAACATTGGAGAAGAGGGACACCATCTGTTCCTCACAATTTTTAGTAGGCTTTGGTGGTATCTAAAAAGCGCTTTAGAGAATAGTAGTAATGATAGTAGTATCCTTTTAGATACATAACTGAAAAAAGATTGTGAGAATACGAGAACGGAGTAGCGAAAAATGAAGTTAAATTTTTTTTTTTTTTTTTTTTTTTTTTTTTTTTATTTTCTTTTTTTTTTTTTTTTTTTTTTTTTTTTTTTTAGTAGTATGTTCAGTACTAGTTAGTCATGGGACATTTTTATTTCTTAAATCGGTAATTGTTTGTTAGAATAGCCTGATTTAAATTTATTTTAAATTCCAGGCTAGAAATGATAGGATCTGCATCGAACGAAATCGGAAGAATCCAGCAATATTTTTTTGCATATCTTGGTGTTGGTGGTAGGCTTCTTGATGGAAATCAAAGGTTTGTATGTTGATTGCGAAATCGGTGTAAGAAAAATGGCAAGTGAGGAGCAGAATTATTTTATACTCAACGGGCTATTATTTGGTATATGGACATTGGCGTGAGAATGAAGGAATTAGAGGTTAGGGTGAGTAGCGACGGCTTGTGGGAAACGGTATAGGACTGATTGAGACGATTAGAAGAGAGGGAAGGGTGTTCCATGTTATTAGTAACGCTAGATGATTGGTTTTTAGTGTTGACGAATCTAAAAGTTTGACAAGATTTTGTTAGAGGGGTTGGTAGGTTGTGTAAAGAAAGAGGATTTGGAAATAATAACGTACCTTAAGAGGAAGGGTATTACAGCAAGTTAGTGAGTTGGCGACTAGAGTCCTTCCTTGGCTGTGAAATCAGTTGGTAGATACGCCATCATGGACAAGTATCTGGGTTTAAATATTCATTTCTATATTTTGGATGAGAAGGAAACGGATGATGCTGAGTGTAGTAGCGGAAGGTAGGTGAATGGTAGGGAAGGTTGGGCTGGTGCAGATTAAATTTATTGGGTCAGTTTGTAAGGGACATAAGTTATTATGTGCGCTTGATGGTTTCATTTCATGAGGGTATGTTGTTTACTGTGTTAATAGTATGGTAGTGATACTGTGATCTATTTCACACCTTCATACGATGACTATACGTCCTTGTTAATAGCTACTATCAGATGCGTTTTCGTTCGAGCCGTGAATGCCGAAGCATAATTCTATTAACACTCTAATCGTGTGCGGATTTACTACGCACATAACATTAGTCTATGCTATATGAATATCTTAGAAATAATGTCGTCTTACATTCTTGTGAATTAAATAATGTGGATATTTATAAAAGTTTTAGCTGGCATGCGATTATTAGTGGTGTTGATATGGTCAAGAAGAATTGATAAAATACCTATGTAAACCGAATCGAGATTCGTTCTGGAATATATATGATTTGTCTAAGCCCTGTGGTACTGCTCTTGACACATACATGCCATTCTAGAGTGTGGATCACATGTAAGGATTAAGAGATCGTATATGAATAACATTGTTATAATCTCTGAAGCGCCACGCTATACAGGACGCTTTATATGATGCTAACATTTAAATAAGTAACCGATTAATCGCATTGTGTGCCTAAGGTAATAGAAAGCCTACAATGAGTCGCAACTTAGGAAAGTGCAATAGGAATTGCTGAGATTCAGTCAGCATAGTTCCGCTCGTCGTATAGTGGATGGATGATATAGAAAGAGTTCGGAATGAGGTAATTACCATAGAGCAGAATAATGAAAAGATTAATTTGAGAGTGCGTCTATGGTATATGAGAAAGGAGCATGTGATGAGACACTAAGAGAAATACAAGAGAATTGGTATAAGAAAGAATGTATAGCGGCTTTCATGTGTGGTGTTGGGAATTCGACTCGATGTGGAGATCGAAGGAAAGTGGATTGAGTCAAGTAGAGGGAGTGTGGAAGGAAGGAACGTGTGCAGTTGACAGAAAGCTGCACTGAAGAAAAAACTAGGGGCATTAGTTAGGATGTGACGGATGACTGGGTTTTGTGAGGGGGGGGGTTGGTCCTGCTGGGCAAGACACAGGGCTGGACCCTACTATTGTGCCGAGAGATTCTACGCACAGTGGAGGATTCGTCTAACTATGTCTGTGAAGCCATAGAGTTGAATTCTTGACTGCGACGAGTTTTCAACTAATGATGTAGGGGATGGGCAGGGACTTTTCCTTTACGCATTGACATGTTCTTCTATATTAACTTAACTATTCGGTTTCCGGCGAATGTTGTGCATATCACGCCCAATCTTGGGCGTAGGGAGGATTAAGAAAGAAAGAACCAAAAAACTGCCAATGATATGTTCATGCAGGGCCTCCGATTCCTTCGTGCATATTTGCGGAACCCTCCCTCCAGTATTCGTGGAAAAACCCTTAAGAACAGAATGATGATTATATAAATTCACGAGTTAGAATTGTTACTTGAACTGACTACATATTCAATCCTATTATAAAAAGGAAATTTTGAGTAAGGATTTTCACTCATTGGTATTGTATTGTACTGTATTGGTAAGGTACGACGTCCATGTAATAACTCTGTCAATATAGCATATATTGAAACAAATACTAATTTGGCCTCATCTTATTTTGTTCTCAATAGACATGTCCTTGCCTTTCTTGTGAAAAAGATTTAGACCTAGTTTTCACATAAATTTTATAATTTATATGACGAACCGTTTGTATGCTAAGAGTGTACGTACGTGTAATAGTGTGTAAAAAACTTTTATGTTTGAGATATGAAGTTTGAAAGTTTATAACTCCTTTGTGTTGCCGTATTTATGATGTTAAATGTCCTTCTTTTACACTTCAGACTGCCTCACTAATTTTGAGGCAAATATAATTATGAGGCTAGATTTACAAGATATTCTTGGAGTCTAACAGATCCGAACGCGTAGGCTATACCCCAATCGGTGGGTGAGAAAGTTTTGTTTGACAGTACTGAATATTACAGAATTGACTTCACACCACGTCCTTGAATTCTTCATAGTCTCATATTTTTCTTTCTATAATAGAGGTCTCTCTGCTTTCGTGCAGATCCTTTTATTCTACAAAGAAAACCTGCTTGCAATTGTCGAAATTTCCGGGCGATATATTCTGTTGTTGTAAGAAATTTTGTACACACAAAATCGTAGAACTCAGTAGTATTTCTGCGATAGACCAGGACGGATTGCTTCCAAAGAAGAAAAGCTGTCTATCACACTACGTAGTCGTCAAAGAAGTTCCAGAAATAAATTGAAAGGCCCTATATCGCACAGATAATATGTATTTGGGAACTTTTCATCAATGTAAATTAAATTTTGATTTAATTAAGTATTTATTTAAATATTATTAAATATAAATTGTTTTCTTTTGAGTTCATTTAATAATTAAACTACATAAAGCTCATTTAATAAATTATTAAAACTCACTTAACTTTTACTATTTTTTAATTAAAATTGTTTGTTATTCACGTTTAGCTGTGCTAACATCATGTTTCCATATTGAAAATTTTAAAACAAAATTCTTATTTAAATTAAATTGCTTACCATAACTGAAAAGTTATATTATTGAAGCATAAAAAACTTATAAAAATAATTTTTTTTTTAAATTAACGATTGGTATATAATATTTCAAAAAATATTTTAGAAATTACTTTTACTATCTATAAATCATTTACAATGTTTATGGACTTACTACGTGTTCGAGGCATGAGATCATACGAGATAGAGCGACAACTTTTAAGATCGCTTGTGCGGCTCCTCCTCTCGAAGATGTGTTCTAAATATATGTTCTGCCACTCTCCATCTCACACGGTGTCTCTGCTCCGATGCCGTTTAGTTCATCGGACTAATGTACTGTGCTGGATTATCTTTGGAAGAATCTAGTACCTAGTTCCTGGCAATTAGTAAATCTCTGGTCATTAATGCAACCCTATCGACTATGTCTCTTTCGGTCGTGAATTTACCTGACAAACCAAGACTGATCATGTCGTAATACTAGCTGTTAGGATTGTGCACATTATTATTTATAAATTTTATGGCCTTCTGGAATTTATGAATTTGACATTTTACAAGGCGTTCTATGTCTATACATTTTACAATAAGAAAAACTAGTGCCCTATGACCTACTCGATGTAAATTTATACAGCGAAACCCGAGTAGAATAATCTATTGAATTATATTTCTTTTATCTGCGCGTGCTTACTCAAACTGTAATCTCACCTTATATGGTTTAACACTTGTGTGGAAAAAGTTTCTCAAGCAACGCCACCAGTATTTAGCAAATAAATGCTGTACTCAAATCAACAGTTCTTAGACATGACGATTACTGATAGACGTGCAGGATATAATTAGCTTGTCCCGTGATTTGAAACTACTTGCAGTCCTTCATGTCAAAGGTGAACATGAAAAGTGTGGAGCAATAGACTCCTAAAAGTCATTGCATTAAAGCATTATAATAATCGAAGAGACGCTATATTAAGAACATAATATGATCCTAACCACATTTGCTTTATAGTATATCTGGCGTGGCGATCGTTAGTAGGTCGCTATTTCTCTATTGCATGTCAAACTAATAAATAGGAACTAGCTACTTTATAACCTTTGACCTATATATGCGCAAAGCATCGCGCGTTGTAGTTTCTAAATCGCAGTCTGATATGTAACAATTACGTACTCGCTTTTATCGAAAAAAGTAGCCCTATATATATATCACATATTTTAGACTCGACTCGTAATCTCGTCTTTCTTACTATCATAAAGCACGATCTGTATAAATTGTTACTTAAAATATACGAAATTATGACAATTGTGACGTATCTTCTTCACGCTATATGAGTGTCTCCTTTGTCAAGTTGTTGTTTTCAAGAAGGATTGTTTTTAGCTTCCTTTCATTAGCTCTTTGTAAACGACCTGAAGATTGACTCAGCCTGATGGCATATTAGTTATTTGAGCACTTAAACACTCTTAGTACAGGTTAAATTTGATAGTGAAGGGTCAAAGGAATGACATCGGAGGAGTAATATAATGATATATAGTGTGCAGTTAGGAATACTGTGCAAATACGTAATAATTAACGTCCCCGACTGCATAGCTGTCAGTCGAACATGAAGTGATAGATGACACATTAATAGCTCTATGACCCATAATAATATTGATGATATTAATTGGTGAGATTTCTACAAAGCGCGCATTACCAGTTAGCCGTAACGCTATAGAACACAGTAATATGCATTATTTCTTCTATTTCTGCCAAGAACTTTGAATTCTAGGATGCTAGAATATAAAATTTAAAAAGAAAAAACTAGTGACCAGAAAACGTTTTTTCGCAAGCAAACGAAAAGCGATTAGTATATTATGATGAACAAAATAATATAAAAATAGCTCTTTGCATAAATGCTCGCCTATATATATAACATACCAACTAATATTATTCTAATATTATAATAAAGATGACTAATTGTTTTTTTGATTAAAATCTATTTACATACTTCAAAATCTTTCGCTTTATTTTGAAAATCAAAACTTACATATATAGAACACTTCGATGGCCAATGTGATTAAATGCTAAATAAAATGGCTGTTCCTAAATTGATTCTAGAAATGTTCTAGAATATTCCTTTTGTGACTAATATTGTATAATGTAAGGAACTAGTTAGAAAGGATAATTATAAGTTTATCTATAATTAGTTATTTAAAAAATAAATTCTTATGAAAAGAGTTAATGTACAAGATTAATTGAAAGAGAAAACACGATACTATAGATTGAAAAAAGATTGTGTCTTAAGCGCGTCTGAACGACTAAATCTTTGGGCGGCTTTCGTGTTATATTTACATCATTCTATTTAGAGTTACATTTTGATATAAGGCACCTATAAGATAACTGTCTGTGTGTGTGTGAGTTAGTAGGGTGACAAGTGAATTAGACTGGAACGGAAGGAGGAATAATACCAGAATCCAAATTTGAGCTATAATAGTTGAAAAAGTTTATACTAAGGTGCTTGCCCTCATATTCGTTTTAACATTTATTCTAGATTTTTAATAATTGATACTCCTCTGCCTACATCCTCAGACTGATTACAAAGTACTAAGTTATCGTTATTTATGATGATTGTATTCAGAAGATCATTTCTATCTTTTACCTTAGTGAATTCTCGGAAACAATTTATACCCCGATACTCAGCTTAGCAATAGTAGCAAAGTACAAAATCCACTATATCATTGTGTTAAATATATAGCATATAAGAGTTTTTATATCCTACATCGAAATACTAAAATATAATAAACATAAAATAAAATAAGAAATATATGTGGAAGTATATAATACTAATAGTAAGAAATCGATGAAAAAAAAATTTATTTCTCTGTGAAAATATGACGGTGGTTAAAAATTTGCTTTATGGAAGTTCTGGATAAAGCTAAAAAAATTTAATCTAGTGATTTTCCGCCTGCTATTTTCGCACGCTTGAATTTTTAGAATTGTAGGTCCTTGTGGTGGAGACAGTATACTTTTAAAGTTTTGGACTAAAAGTCAAGTAGACCACAAAGGTTTGTTTTACATTATTTTTTGTTTTTAAATTTATTTTGTTTTAATTCTTTCAATAACCAAACCGTAAGTAAATGCGTTTATATTGTTTTTGCATTTTAAGAAAATCGAGATACTAGGCTAGGTTAAGAAGTTGCTCATTATTTCTGCTCTATAGAATAATAGGAACATAAGTGGTGATAATAACTAAAAGTGGAGGTAATTCCATGGAGCCCAAGTGAATCTCGGTAATCGTTCGACCGCATGAGAGTTGATTATGAACTTTTACGTAAACATCCTGTATAAAACGAATATAAAATTAATTACACATGTGTATATCATTAATTGCACACATAGACATATCAAAAGCATTAGTGCTACATGATCAAACATGTGCACTTATTTTTAATAAATATTGAAAATCACGCTCAGAAAAAAAAAGTGACTAACTTACATCTTTACTAGAAATGTTTTTTTTTATGAGGTCATCTTGCATACCTAAGATTACCGGTTATGTTTCTAGACTCTTATATCTCTTAGCTGCAACTCATATTTTAGTACCTTCCCAGATTCCTTAAAAATCATAATTTTATACGTTTACTCGTGATTTGTGCAGATTGCTTTCTCTGCTGAATTTAACGTTGTGAGATAAGATTATCATATTTTGAAACATAGTTCATGAATTACTTCATTAGACCTGTATATATGAACCTTATACCAAAGCAGTTTTTGGCTAATGGAATTGCAAAATTAAATATAAAGAAGACTCTATGATAATAATATAAACTGAGTGACATAGTTTTAGCTCGAACACGGTGGAATTTACAACTTATTATACTTAAAACGAGCGTTTATTGCATATTTTCTACCACGCTTAATAATGTACTATATGAATTTACATATCAATTGGGGGGATATCTTTCAACAATATTCTCTGACAGTTTTTTCCAGTTGACTCAGACTTAGTCATATAACCGATATATGCATATAATTGTTAATTATATCTGTAGTGTACTACTATAAAATAATGAACAAAAAACTTTATAGGAAAAACGTAACTCATTTTGACCTCGATGATTTTTTCGCTTCGGTGGTAGGTGATGAAAGATAAACGGATGATGTTGACAATGTCGTGTTCCCAGACCAATCAACTACATCTATAATCAGTGCTTTATTATATTTTCAATATTATATAAATGTATCTCATATTATATATTTCGCTGTGATTATTTTCATAAAACTATTATGTATAAGATTTACATAAAAAAATTAAAAATATATTTAAATTTAAAAAAAAATAATATAATTGGAAAAATATTTTCTAGCCCTAATAAGATCATAAGTAATAATTAATTATCATTCTATCCATCTTGTTAGACTAGAATCTCGCCTGATAAGTTGATTAATTATGTGATACTAATATCTGATATTATATACTACATCAAATGATTACTCTATACTATTAGTTAAGTTCCTGTAACATTAATCGCTATATATATATATATATAATATATATGAATATATATAAATAGGCAACTTACTTCACGTATAATTACTGTTACACCGTAACACAGTTTCCACTAAGGGTAGCACAATTTATATGCAACGCTCGCGTGACCGTAACAGATAACTATTTTGAAACCACATCCAGATGATTTCTGTGTTACGTTAACTATAACACAGTGTAGATCGTATGCCATGTGTTACATATGAATATACGACTACTGGCATATATAATTTAAAAAAATATTTTTTGGTTCCTCAAATACAACTAATGCATACCCAAAGGTTAGACCGCCCGATGCGATGAAGTTCTGGAGCTGTATCCTCTTGGCCTTCCTGGGAACCGGCTCTTCAGTATCTTGTGGGGACTTATTTCCTCCTATTACGGTAAGGATTATGGACAAAATGTCGCTCCTTTCTGTTTCCCATCGGCTCCGCGGGCCCCCGTAATATGGTCTAGCGCAGAATATGGCTTAGATATTACGTTATATAATTGGTGATGATATTATTAGGGATGCAACCCGGCAAATCCTCGGGTTACCTTCACGCTCCGGCCCTTTGGCCGGAGGTTCCGGACCTTTTTCAAGAGTCCTCCAGGCTCCTAGGCCGGAGAACTCGACATAGTCTCGGAACTCTATCTCCTGGCCCGCCGAGACCTTATATTTTTTATTAAAGGTAGTTGTTGAAAATAAAAAATGGTTGTATACTTCCATGTTTAAAGTAAATAAAGTGAGACATTTAATGAAATAAATTTTATTTAGAAGAACTAGATTATAAAATAGTTTCAAAAATAAAATTGATGCCGCTCTTGTGTGATTTCTCATCTTTGTATGTCAGGTTTCTTAGTGTATTAATAGATCAAGCTTTAATGAATTTATATTACATAATAACAATAATAATAATAGTTACGTGATAGTAAATAATAATATCAACAATAGATCTCATATGTACAACCAATTACTAAATGTTTGATCAAATGTTAAGTAGTCTAGGTATGAGACCTTAAAAAGGGTCTCCTTGATATCCAAAAATGACAATCACACACCCCTAACAGAATTATTTACACTAGATTGATAAATCCCTAGCCTATTAAATCATATACAGAAATTGCGTACACAGAATTGTCGATTGTCATAGTATAAAGATAGACAATACTAAACTCTTTTATAAACATCATTGCATCATATCTGTCCAAAAGACTAACGACATATTTGGATTACTTTAATCTATCAGTTGATAGAACTTTTGTGTTATAAAGAGCTTCTTCTAAGTTTTAAACAACAACTAACATTAGTACACTACTACATCAGAATAAGCCACTCACTAACCTTCATCCTACACATGATAATCTTATTAAGGATAATACTGTATTATCTAAATATATACGTATACTTTACCAAACGTACTACGCACGGCTGGTATTTTAACTATATTACTCCTACTTATTATATTGATACTGATTAAATGTTATCTTATGATATATAATAATATACCCTTAAATGAAAATAACATAATAAATTATATCTATATAATATCATTATAATAATAATATCTTTCTTTATGTTTCGTTATATCCACTTCTATATTTTTCTCCAAGAATGGAAGTAAGGCAGCGCTTACGAGAGGCAACTTCGGAAATAGAAAGTAAACTAGTAGGATGTATGATAGTGATCCAATGTCGAAAAGAAAGCCCAGCCTTTCACCCCCCCCCCACCCCCTCTGTACCATTAAATTAGTGAAACTCACGGCGTCAGACTCGTAGAACAGAAAATCCACCCATAAGTCCCATACGGTAGCTTACATGGCTGACGCGACGGATAGCCTTACACTTTATGATAAATCTCAATCTGTGAAGGGATCATCTCCCCTTGGCCCAAGGTTAGTGGCACACACCATGCCAAACAAAATACTGCCAATTCTACTTCAATATCTATAGACACCTTTAATTTCTCCCTCTGCACCAAATCACATATTTCGCTTTCTCCTTCAGACATTCGTTTCACTTCGTCTGCAATCAACTTTTCTCAAGGTTCATCCCCCGATCCTCGGTCGAGTTTCCCCAACACAACTCTCCGTCATCTTGAATTAACATCCGCTTAAACCCAAGCCAGTTCTATCATTCATACCTTTCCACGTGACCAAACCATCTCACACATTATATTTCAATAAGCTTTCTTATCGGATTAATCCTCTTTCTTCCACACCACACAACTCTCTAAAATGTTCACTACTTTATTCCTTCATCTTTATAATTTGCATCTCTCACACTA
The DNA here is from genome assembly GCA_015478945.1 of Trachelipus rathkii. Classification (NCBI taxonomy): domain Eukaryota; kingdom Metazoa; phylum Arthropoda; class Malacostraca; order Isopoda; family Trachelipodidae; genus Trachelipus; species Trachelipus rathkii. The sequence continues at coordinate 17,878 of JABUQX010058345.1, read as the reverse complement.
GGCATGACCCATAAGACTTGTCCATTCTTCGAAACACATTGAACTTTTTAGATTCTCTACTTCTTATTCCAGACCATACCGTCTCACTACCACTTACCAATTGAACACATCTAAGGTAACACATACCCTCATGTAAGACTCTAGCGCACTCAAGACTTTAAGTACCTTGATATAAGAGAAACTGATTTTTTCTTATGTAAACTATACACTAGATTCATTACATATTATATATATATATATATATATTATATATATATAATATGTGAGTATTTTATAGCATACCTATTATTAAGTATACATTTATATATATAATATATATATAAATATATATAGTGCATGTACCAGCTGTTATCGATACACTGTATAGAGTATCACAATACAATTTTTTGAGAAAATTAAATTATATTGTTAAGGCGCAAAGTTCAGTGACAAGCACTGAAGGAAAGTTACTAGCTTATGCATGCTATTTAGTAAACAATTCTCTAATATTTAAAATCAAATGCTCTTAATTATGATGAAGAAAACAGAAACTGATCAGCTAGTGTTGGAGAAAGGCGATCCTTTTACTTGTGAATATTTTCACTTCATTGGCTATAAATTCACAAGTAAATACACTCTGAAAGCGTGTGCGCACGAGAATGAATTTGCCTACCTAAATTCAGTAAGATTGCAATCAGGCGCATACAGGGAGCCTTTTCATTTCTTCTAACTACCACTAAAAGTGGGCCTACAGCATTCGATTTCGTTCAAAAGTTGGTGCTGCAAACTATTTATCCACAATAAGTTTGCATAGTATTTTTTTTACTAATACATGGTATGTTTTCTTCTCACTAGCTGCCTTGCTACCATGTTGCATTTTTAACTTTTTTCTCCTAGACATGTTGATCGGTTATCCACTTTGAGTTGATATGTATTTGAATATCATCTTCATTTATCTTCTAACGATTTTTTCTATGTAGCATTGTTCATCTCAAAGCATTACACCCAAAAAAAAATTGAATGTGTTTCCTTAATTCAATATCTGCCGTTTCATTTTCAGATTCTCCATGTGAATCTGTTTTAGGACTGATCCTTTGTTGATCATTATTTTGTAATCAATTTTTTTTTTTTTTTTTTTTTTTTTCTTTTTTTTTTTTTTTATAAAAAGTTCACGCCTCACGGGCAAAGCCCTCTATCTCGAAGGAGGGGAACTTACTAGGTAATTTTCTTAGCCTAGGATCCGATACGTAGGGGATCGAACCCGCGGACCTTTGCCATGACAGACTCGTCGCTCATCACGTTTGATTTTGTAAATCTCAGGAATCTGAGCTTAATGTAACTATTTTCTCTCTGCTTTATATTATAACAGTATATTATTCTTCTTTTTGAGCATTCAAGATTTTGGATTTTGGATCTTTTTCGCATCATAATTATCCAAAGGGAAGCTAATTTGTATGATGGATTTTAGAACTTCTGCAAACGTCATAAAGTATTCTTCTGCTTTCAAATGGGTACCAAACGTTCTGAGTAGCAGATTTAAAAGTTCTTGTCAGCTGTTTCATTAGTTTGTAGGTACATTCCGCCTGATATCCCTCAGTCAGAATTTTTTGACTAACATAACTCTCTATTGCAATGGCATTAAACTACTGCAGGTAATTATCAGAATTTGACTTAACATTCATACAATCATCATTCACTCGCTCTTTTAGTTTAATTCCAATGGTTGTAGCAATCTAATTATATCACAGACTGTGATTATATTCTCCATTAGCTTCCAAGGATAACGTTGAAATCAATTATAAAGATGATTTTAGAGAAATTTCGAATCCTGAAGCATATCATAATAATTGCAATTTTTTGCGTATTATAATCCTTTGCAGCATATAATATGACGAATTCCATTCTGTCTCCCATCATCTTGGATAGCTTTGTTACTTGGACATTTTAGATGTTTTTGAAATAATTCAACAGTACAAATTAGTGCTAGGCAATTGGTGATCTACCTATATGAAGCCCACTTGAAGAAGTGGTCAATACTCTGAAGTAACTTAAATATGTTATTGATTTTTTGAGATGAAATACAATATTAACGGATTTACGCAGCTGTAAGGATATGTGATTAAAACAATCTCTCATTCTATAACACTTGTCGCTCTTCATACCTCTATTTATCTAATGTTTGGCTGCTGGTTATTCTAATAGGACAAAATGAATATCTATAATTCTTTTTTAAATCCAGCTGTTCGTTAATAGTGTTTTCCTCACTTTTCTTAGGACATTATATTTTCTGCTGAAATGAGAACACATACACACTACGCTTGATATTTGTAATGTAGTCCACTCTTTCCTTTGAAATCTATTCATACCAATCCAATGCACCTGACTACTTACTCAATGCTCATTGTTACAATGAGCAAGTCCAATATCTGATTTTTCCCAAATTGCTTTAATATTTTGCTGTTGAATTGTTATTTTGTTTTTACCTTATATATCTAGTATGGATATCTCTTCATGCAAAAGTCATCTCCCTTGATGAGTCATAATTTAATATTGTGGACCATACAGTGATTTAATTAATCTCTTAAATTACAATGTCCTTCAACCAAAAGAAAATCAGATTGTCCACATCAATTCAATTCCCAATTTTTTGAAACAAATTATCTGTGCTGCGATTATCCGTTATCATTTAATTTCCCTCCCAAATCTTTGATTTTATCAGTTATTTTCAACAATTTTAGTATATAAAGAACATTTTTTATAAAAAAGAGGTTATTAGAGGGGGATAAGTTTAATGATATGGGAAGGACATGGATCATCAATCTGCTGTGTCTGCTGATATTTCATGATTTCTTGTTTTATATCGGCCACATTTTCAATACATTCAAAAATTCAGATATTTCTTTTCTCTTCAACTATTGGTTTACTATGTTTCTCTTCAGATGATTCCAAGAAAAGGTTATTGTGCTATAATATTATTACCATTCTATTTGAGGGTCTTCCTCTTGATAGTAATGTCTATTATCCCCAGTTAGCGCACACAGTAGTTCACAACCTCCATCACGCGTGGTTTATTCTAAGCCTCTTCTGTTGCCCAATAACCTTCAGAGATACCAACACAGCGATAATAATGCTTACTGACGAAATTCGGACTGTATAAAACAGATCAAAGGGTACAAGATTCTTTCTTCAACCAATCAGAAGAAAGTAGACAAGAATACAACGCACGAACGACTCATATCAGTTCAAAAGGGGTATAATATTCTCGTTAGACAACAAACAACAACAACTAAAACTATAGTTGACAAAAATAAGTTCTTTATACTAAACCAACGAAATATTACTAACGTAACTCTGTTTTCACATTTAATAAAGGCTAACATAAGCATTACCAGAAGCTAAGAATATAATGTACAAACAAAATCTGCTGACACACCTTACGCTAGAAAAAACAACTAACATTAACAAAGTTCCATTACTTAACATCAGTAAAGTACTAGCCACAGCATACAAAACGTAAACCTATTCACACTTTTCAGGCATATCTCTAACATATCATTGTTAATTGTACGATCAACAACGGATTTTCCGTAGCATTTGAGGATCATATCGAAAACATAGCACAAATGATATTCTTATGACACCAGCCGAATACCAAAAATAAATATCGGGAGAATCATCCCAGTAATCTGATTTTTAAAAATATTTTTATAGAGCCATACCCGTTTTCTTACTCCCACTGGTAGCTTCCTTGGAGTATTATTGTTCTTAAAATTAGCTTCTCTTTTCACCATAGACTTAGTATCTGATGTTAGAGATGCATCTTCCTTAGGCCAGTTTTAATAAAAACTTTTAAATTACTAATTTGTTCTTAGCCTTTTGATATAGGATTCTTTTTCATAATGTTAACATTGGAGTTTAAATTTGTTGCAGTTCCTTCTCATAATTATTTACGTTCAATTTATTTTGCCTTCAGAAACTCAAAGGCTGGTGTTGAATCAATGGGTGATAAGGTATATCCGATCTGATACTGCTGAATGTCTGATTGAGGCTTCGAAACTGTTGTTTTTTATGAAGCGTTGTGCTGTTGCTTTGTTGTGTTTCTGTTGTTGTGTTGCTGCTGTTGTTGCTGTGTCTTTGTGCTATTGTTGTGTTGTGTTTTTGTTCGTTGTTGTCTGTTGTTTTGTGTTGTTGTTGTTGTTTTGTTGTTGTAGAGGTATGGTTTCTTGGTTTGTTATATTTCGCTTCTCATACTCGTTATATGGTTAAACAGCAACCTTCTTCATCATTGAGCAAGCCACATTGGTTATCAAAGCGGCTATAACGGAAAAGAGTTAAAAAGATAATTATTACAGGATTATAATTACTTAATAGCTTCTTTTTATTTTAAGCTTCTTGCGTACCGCAAGTTTTTTTAATGATCAATTTCTTTGTGACGCGTAACTTCACCTTTGAGCTCTTCTTTTAAAGAACATCCGTTTTTATAAGATTACTCTTTCAGCTATACCATTGTATGAATTTTCATCTTCACAGATAAAGTTTTACTGTTTTTTCAGAAAGTTCAGGGTTTTAAATTTTCTCAAAAGAGGTAAATAATTCGCTACTAGAGTACTCAATTATTCAGGTATGTTTTTGTTTTTTATACTGTCTCAATCTCGTTATGTAAGATATTTGTACGCAGTACACACTCATGGCGTGTCGCGTGTTCTTTAGGATGAGCTCACAGAGAAATAACCACATTGAGGTAAGATTAAAACTCTTATATACTTTTAAGAACTTGACGTTGAGTAGGGAACTGGTAGCCACAACATTACCTGATATCTCCTCGTTTGTCCAAACAAGTATAAATACTGCGTGTTTAAAGAACATCCCTCATTGTTTGATACTCTATTCTTAGATGAAATTATTCTGTGTTTATAAAAAAACTGTGGATGTTAATATACGCGGATAAACTTTGGTTTGAAAGTTTCGGCTATAAGCTTCATTCAATTATGCATCAAACAGCAAGATTATAATTTTATGTTCCTGTGGTAAACATTGAAGAGTCTTGCTTTTATATCATATAACCTTTCATGAAATTCGATTACATCTTATTAATCTTTAAAAACTTTTCTTTTTAAACACTGTAACACCATATGCTTTTAACAGGCTTTTGCTCGAAAATCTCGACCTTTATAAAATTTAATAACAGCGAAAGGTTTTATCCCGCAACCTGTAGGACACAGAACAAGACAAGTAGCAGGAGCCCGAAACATAAATATTTACTAACATCCATTCTAGATTGATACCTGGGTTCACTAATGAATTAAGAAATAAGGTTTTGCATATGTTATAAATGTGTTTGTTAACTCTTATATGATCAAATAATCAATAGAGCGCACAACTCCAATTCCAAGCACCATCCAGCTACTCCACCTATTCAACTGTGATCTAATGATCTATGATTAAGTCAAATTCTTTTACCTAAATTTGTAACGTTTTAAATAACACATACCCCTAATCAATACATTCATCTTTAAGGGTTAATTCGGAAAATGAAATAACAAACACCTTTAGCGAGTAAAAGAATTATGAAAAAAAAAAAAAAAAAAAAAAAAAAAAATAAGAATGGATTAAAAAATGGTAGGTCTAAGGCTATCTACCGCTAAAATATCCATAGAATAAGAAAAAAAAAACATACATTCTACGCAATAGTTATAAACTCCGCCCTCTCAATCTTGTTAAAGCTATCGTTTTAGGGTTAGCTACGTATAAACCGGTTTGTTGGGAGAGAGAGAGAGGATTACATTCTTCTTAAAAGAGGGATAGCTGAAGCACAGCATTAGTTAAAGGTCCGACATTAAACTATAAACATGGTTTCTCTTGTGAATAATAAATTTGATATTATATGTTGGAAGGTATCTCAATCCTAAAAAATTGATAAATTTAACTTTTCCACCGCAAGTCGAATGGCGAGCGTTACTTTACTTGCACTGATCTTACCCTTGTAACAGACCCTTATTCTATCATGTGAAGAATTAAGTCGTGTATTTGATGAAGTTAATACATGGATAAATAAAAAGTACATTTCATCATCTTTGACAAATTCTTCGGTGTTGCGATCAAAGGTGGCGAAGAAGATGATTCAAAAAGGTAACTCTTGTTTTTTCCCCTACATAACATATTGAATCCATCGATTTAGTAACTGTGGAGACACCTAACTGTAGCGGTAGTTTTCCGCCCCACTTATACAAATATATAAAATGGAAAGAAATATAACAGCATTTATCAAAATGCAAGAAGAAAATCAAACGTTGGTGTAAGTTGATTTACTGGCGAACTCATTAATTGTCACATAGTATACCTACACAATTAATGACGACAAATTGACGAATCACAGGGATCCGGAGTTATTGATGCTACGATCTTGAAAAATTCACTATCTTATGGACAAAGAAATGAAAACATCAGGGTTCAAAGAACAATCTTTGAAAATATCAGCACGTGACATTTACACATATGTCACGAACCAAGCATAAGAAGTTTAGAACAATACATCGAGTGCACACAGTGTATGTTAAATGTTAAACCGCATCCGGCTAAATATATATATATCTCTGTCTGTGTGTTGATACCGACTCTGGTCTTATCTTCAAAACTTCTTCTCCCCGAGATGTATCAAGCAATGGACATTGGATAGCTGGGTATTGAATAAAATAATGTGTTATTCTTGACTCTCTGCATGTAGATTTTATGTTTAAGTAATCGTTATGTAACATCTTTTTTAAAATATAATACATGTTAATATGTTAAGACCTTATGTTCCTATACAACCTATCAGGTCTAATTAATGGCGGTGTATACTGTATTATTTCATTATATGTTTTTAATAATGTTTCTTTTAAATAAATTGTCAAAATTAGCTAAAATTTATATGTAACTATTATATTTCTCTTATGTGTATAAAGCTTTAAAAATAAAAACTGTTTTTCTATTCCCCGAGTCGATTGAGCTCTATTTATATCGAAGAAAAATCAATAGACTGAATTTTAATTATGAACATGAAAAGTTAAAAAAAAAAAAAATTAAGTTGAAAACATACACGTTTGCCATTCTCGTACCAATCGTACAGCAGATACGCGAGTGTGCCGCACCACCCCTCCCATGTCTATCCACTGGGCTCGCGCACGCGTCGATCGCGCCGACAGCCGCCGAGGCCGCATGCAGCGCGGCACACGCGTCGGATCGCTTCGGGCGCACGCACGCGCCGTTTTTCGCGGCGATTGCACTGCTTTGCACGCCTTCGGGCACGCCCCCCGCATCTTAATATCTTGATGACGTACGCTTCGTTGCTCATTGAGGGTAGTCTCAAACAAACCTTAGTCGAACTTCTACATCCTTATAATTACATATATTTTAAAAAAAAATATTGTATATTATACAAATATTTAATAAATCCGATACCTCACCAGAGCCGGCACCGCTGCAGCTGTCCCTTCTACTCTCGAGTCAGACTCCTCTCATTCGTTCCCTCTTTATCATTCTTCAATCCCTCTTCTCTCCTTCGTCTCTGTTTCGCACTCTGTGCTCTTTTTCAGTCGGAGACACCCCGCCTAATTGGATGGGTTCTAGACACACCGACACTGACTTAGTAACCATTCATATTCAACATTACACCTCCGAAACCCCTTATTAAGGACACCAAGAATTGTTTTGTGTTTATACGATGTTTATTAACTCGCAACCGCAGTCTCAGCACCTGGCCTGTGACCAACTACTCGTTTGAATTATTTAGTCTCTATATATCTGTAGTAATCCTGTTGCGTGCGACTCGATACATATGTATATATACGATCCAATTTATATGTGTATTATGGTGGTGGTCCCCTTTCAAGGGGGACCTCTGTGGGATTAACTTCATTCGTAGAGCGATATAGTTATCCGTTGCCCCATTCTAACAACCCTCCAAATTTTAAGCCCATTACGAAAACCTAAGCTTCAGTATATATATAGTGGAGACTCAGAAACTTAATGCGAAGAAGCATACCATGCGGATACAGAATCCAGAGTGCTAAAAAACATTTTTCCCTATTACATGAAATCTGTTTTTCGACTCAGATTTCGACGTAATAATAATCGAATCTTCGATTAATAATAATAGTAAATAATTGTATGTGTATTCAGCACCCGCGCTCTCCAGTCGTGTCTGTCTGCGTCAACAGACCTTCGTCTGTTTACTCTCCGAAGTGCTCGGTTCCCAAACGCTCGTGATAGGCCTAAACTCACCCACGCAGAGCACGCCACAAGGGCGTGAAGTAAAGCGCAATATCGGCGTTCCACCTCGAGTGAGGTGACCACCCTCTTAATACATCCTACAGACTTGAAAGATTACCACGGATCGTCCTTATCCCAATATACATATATCCATTATAGATCTATATATTTTCCTCATATCGAAAAAGAGTGAGTCTTATCGCTTCAAACTGTACAGTACTACATATACTATATATATAGTATTATAATATATAGTATACTATATATTTATATATTATATATATATAGTTATTATTGAGATTATATATATAGGTAGTATATATAATAGATATATTATATTATAGTTTATATATGACATTTTGTGCTGGTTACTGATGCATATGATTATTTGTTACTTCTTAAAAAACTGATGTATAAAGCCCCTTTTGCTTCGTTATTGTTTGAGTGACTTTATATATGTGATATGCCTCTTTTTGATTTTCGTGTGAAATTGTTTATACAATCTCTCTTCTGTCTCATCTTATATCTTGCAAAATTATCAGTAAGACTTATGTTTTATTATACAGTTGGGAAGTCTTGAGTTCGTGAATGGAAAAGTATTTCAAAAGGGTGTGCTTTTTTAATATCTTGGAGTTTTTAATGATGAAGTGAATCTAAATTTCTTATTATATGTATTATTATTTTTATATTATCTTATTCTTGTCTCACCGACTTTTGAAGTTATTTTTCGCCAAGGCAATTTTTTTCAGTGAAAAGTGCTAAAACTGTATATGATAGAATTGTTTATTCTAGCTAATTCCGTTCTCTTACTTCTTGGGGGGGGGATACTTTGATGCTTCATTAAGAAGAAAGGATAGCAGGTTATTCCAGGATTAGAAAAGGTCTTTCTCGGATGCGTTGTATGTATGCTCTATGACTCTGAGTTATTATAGGTTAGTTGTTTTTTTTTGTTTACTTAAATTAGTGACGTTTATATAAAACTAATTAGACTAGTTTGAAACGGTTATAAAACAATAAATTGTACCCAGTTAATTTTCCTGAAAACTACTCCCGTTGTTCCAAAGAATATTACCATCTATGGAATCACATTCTACACTAACTTTTACGAATTGTCATCTGCAGATTGACAAATTTAAAATGAATTTCTTATATTCCTCTAGTTTTGTTTTATTTCTGATCCTGAAGAAACAAAATTCTTCTCTTTTTCTATCCATTTGCAAGAAGAAATTATATCTAAAACTTTCACTATTACATTATTAATATGTTTTTTCTTGAGTGTGATTTTTTGCCTGAAGGGTTTATCTGATATTCAATGGGCTACTCAAATGTATTTTATTTATCCAAATACGGCCTATTTGGTTGCCGGTTTCGTGCAGGTTGTATTTGGTGTATGGTCTAATTTCTATCTTGTAGATTTATTAAAATAATCTATCAAATTTTAATATCTATCTATCTGTTTTGGTTTCATAATTCATACCGATTAAATGTTGTAGATGATTCCATCTATCATCTATCTATCTCATCTATCTATCGTATATCTTATCATCTTCTTGATCATTTCATTATCTATTCTATCTATTCATGCTAAGTCTATCACGATCTATCTATCTATCTATCTATCTATTCAATCTATCTATCTATTATCTACATCTATTCTATCTTATCGTATACTATCATCATTATAGTATATATAGTAATATACAATAGATTATAGGTCTGATATCGTGCGTTAGTAATTTAATTGATTATATTTGAATTGTTTTTTAAAAATTTCTTCGGCAATATTCCAGTTTGCTAACAGCTAAAGATGGAAATATTATATTATTTTGAATAATAGAATAGATAAATCTTGTTACCCTTTATAAGATACTTATGTTATGTTATATATATATATTATAAAAGCTATACATGCTCAGATAATTATACTTTTATGATCTATCATAAAAGTAAAGAACATTTTATCTGCATATGTTGTTGGATATATGAGTTACATTTCTTGCAATGATGACTGCTTTATTACCTATTATATTGAATATTGCAGACCCCACCTTTACGTAAGACCTATTTCAGCTTATATTAATAATATTATATATCCAAAACGATGTTGTCATAATTTACATTTTTTACGGGTATTATAATAAACGATATGGAAAGTTCTATCTATATTTGATTTTACTCCTTTATTAGTGTTCACCCATCATTAGCCGAGGGCATTTGAATCCGAACAGAAATGATGTCCTATGATTGAGAGAGATGCGAGTATTTTTGACCATTAAGTAACATTTGATTTAATCGGTCCCCCGAGTTTTGCGGGGCTTTAGAGAATGCGAGACCCTAGTTGAGAATCCTATTTTCTGTTGAAGGAATTTTTCAAGATTATCGACAGCGTTGAAGCCTTGGAGTGTAAAGAGGCAACGAAGTGCCCCGAGACATCCGCACTGAGAGTAGTAGTGGAAATCCCTAGTAGCACTGCTCCCGCGACAATGCGGAGGGAACCACCGTTCTCGCGACAGAGAGTGCAGACGAACGTGATGAGCTGCTTTATTGCAGTAGTTCAAGACGCGGCAAATCGAATAGGTACTTTTGAATAGAATGCCATGCTAATTTATATAACGGTTTACGCTCGAGCTTTACTTAAACTGACCAATACTAGATGGTGATGTATTCACATAATAGTTCTCACACCTTGGATGTACGCATAGTCTCCTATTTAGAGTAACATATGGGTCCTCCCTTAAATTAGATGCATATATTGATCATATACATTCATGCGCTTACGTGTATAGGTTTCATAATATATACTGTTATTCATATATAATATGATAGTAGTCATCTAGATGAATAAATATATTCATATATCATTATAGTAAATATAATCAAAAATGTTGTGATATTTATGTTATTGATATATTATGACATCTTTACTAAACGTTTAGTGAAAGTATTTTTAGTTTGATCGTATTATAAAAGATTTGACCATTACTCCGATTTTGAACTTATTATATAATATTCATATATAGCTCAATGGTTGATATAATTCATATAACTAGTATATATTTATTTACACCGAATACATTAGTGGACTTTCCGTACGTATATTCTATATATATATTTAATTGACTAAGTTATACAGAAATTATATAGCCTTTAAATAAACTTAATCATCCCAGGATATACGTTTATACTTCTCATCTGGCATTATATATATTATATATATATATATATATATATATATATATATATATATATATCATATTCGATGTTCTTATAGTTTATTTATTCGATGTGAATTTAAATTAGTTTGGATATCTTATGGAAATTTTCCAATAAATAAAATAATAATAATAGACAGATAGAAATAATTAAGTGAGAAAATGAATATTTCGGTTTTATGGAAACCGAAATAATGCAGAAAAATAATGAGTATATAATAATAATATTTAATATTTATAGAATATAGTAATTCCTTATTAATGAGTTGTAATAATAATAATAATTATTTAATATCTTAACTTTTTATCCTTATACGTAATTAATATAATAGTAATAATTAAATAATAATTAAATAATAAAATATAAAGTTGTGATAGAAAAAAGAGGAAGAAAACAAAAAAAAAAAAAAAATAAAAGCATGCAATAACAAGTTCGGCATATGATACACAAAAAAAAAAACCAAATATGAAAAGAGCCATACCAATATAAATGAATAGAGATAGATTTAAATATAAAATAATGACAAAAAGCAATAATAAAAAAAAGAAATAGTAATCTACACAGTTTCTTCTTATTGAAATAATTTTGTATATAATGCGTGTTCACTATCATGTATCTATTATATTTAATATTAGATAATAATAAATTAAACTATAATATTGTAACGGTTATATTTTGGTAAGATAATTCATTTGGAGACACCAATACAATAACACACTATTACATGTATAACGACATTTTGATATTAATTTTAAGATGGCGGAGTAGGATATTGACATTGTATATATATATTACGATAATAAATAAATCAATATGCATGCCATGATATTGAGTATTGGACAACTTATATCTCCAATGATAATAATAAAAATAATTCATAATAATAATAATAATAAATAACATGAAGTATAATCATTTTAAAAAAAAAGAGATAATATTAAAAAATGAAATGATAATATCTAAGTCTTATAGTATATTTGTTTCATATAGTTTTTTAGATCTTTAACAAAGAGAGATGAAACATACTTTAATAATGAGAGTAGATTTAGTGATAATAAAAATCTTTAAAGTTTACTCTCTTTTATAAACAATAGTGTAATAGATAATATTTTAAATTGGTATAGCATAAGTTGAATAATATACATTGATAGAATATGGCTATAGTCTGCCTATAATTTAAATTTTAATGAGTTATACTAACATACATGCAAAAAAAAAAACTTAAATTTAATAAAAGCTTATATGTGTAATAGAGTTAAAAAAAGCTGTAACAAAATTTGTTCGTATATTGGTGAAATTAAATGTTTTGACAAAATATAATAACAATTGATAATTTGTTAATTGATAAGATTGTATCTATGTATAATATAACATAAGATATAATTGTGATTTTTATAGATAGTTTAGACCATTTTGTTGATATAAGAATGGTTATTACAACGGTGTTAATGATATTCGTTGCGCCTTAAGCTGTTATCAGGTTTGTTCGTTGTCTATGTATTCTTATTTTCTCGGAACAATTAAAGTTTAGCAAAATGTATATCTAACGTTTTTGTCCTAGAACTCGTTAGTTGTCCCGGAACATTTCATGGTGGTACAGTAAATTTTAAAACACTCAGAAACGCCCAGACCAAATATCAATAACAATGTTCCTTCGAGCTTTAATTACTCGAGAGATTACAATTGCGAAGAAGGTTAAAATACTGAAAGTATAAAAGAAAAGTAATATTGCAATGGCAATGTTTCATGCATGTAATGTATGGTATATTTTAATACTATCCGTTTTTTTTACTCGTTTATGATATGTAATTGCTCATTACCCTTTCGACAACTAAAGAGTTTCTGGACTTCTAAAATTATATGGGGCAATTGTCTAAAAATGTATCAGACGTTGTCCATTATTGCTCGAATGAGAGCAATTTATAAAAGAAAGTTTCTTTTTCGGGTGACGGAAGATGTCCACTGTTAAACCAGGTTTCATTCTGTTTGTTTTTTCAACGGTCTCTCTCTCTTCGTTGCATTAGTGTCTTGCTCTTCTTCTCTTACTCATTATTTTTCTTAGTCTCCTACTGTAACGATCTTCTATTTCCTTCGCTTTTCAGTAATTCGTTGAAAAACCTCTCTATTCTCTCTCTTCTAGCAGTCTTCTCATACTCATTTCCATCCTGTCTCACTAATAATTCATCACTCAGCATTGCTTTCTTGATCAAATCTCTCTTTCGTTATTAATATCGTCACAGTCTTCTTAATTGTCTAACTACATAACACACTCCTCTCTATCTCTACGCAATAATGCTGTAAGTACGTTTAACTGTTTTTCGCGTTTCATTCTTCCTCATATTCAGTACTCTTCTCTCGTCTTGTCTTACAGCTTGTGGTCCACCTTCGTCTCACCTCTCTCTCTTCTTCTCTCTCCTCTCCTTCCGCGTCGCACTCCGCTTCTCTCTTACCGAGAGTTTTTATTTCATTCTGATTTTTGTGTACAAGTTTTTCATCAAAGGAATGTTTTTTTTTCTGTGTCAATTTAAACATACTCCTGGAGAGAAGGTAATTACGAAAGATGGACAAATAACTATTTTTCAACTTTCTAAAAAAGATTTCCATTCAATGTTAATTGAGAGTAAATAAGCAAACCTTAAGATAAACAATAAACACGTTCATATGTGAAGTAACTCTTTTTTTTATCTGTCTTCTTTAATAAAAAAATCACTATGTATTACCTGTATGTTTGTTTTACTTTGTTAGTGAGAATCTATTATCTGAATGAGGTTGTTTCTGTATTACTGTGCTTCGGAACTTACTGTTAAATCTCCTCACTTAATAGGTGCCTCCGGTATATGATTTTCAATAAATCAGGTAAATTACAATAGTAATTCAGAATCGTGACTGTAGTGTAAATGATTTGGTCACAATGTGGATTGATTGTTTAATTTGATCGGAGTATTGTCTAAGGCGTACTGAGGATACGTGAGATTCTGTATGTAACTAAGATTTAAACTAGTTAGTATTATGGAGTGGAGTATATTTGTGTAAAACAGGTTTATAACCACAATTCTTTTTTTATCACGAGATAAAAAATTGGTTTATCCATGTACACTACCTACTCCAATCAAGGTACAATCATAAGATCATCGAGAGATCTGTGTATCACAGATGAGGGGAGCTTATGGTGAGTAGATGAAGTTTGATCCGTTTTGAATTTCCAAGTGTGTCGTTTCAACATTTGTCCAATATGGCTAGGATATGTAGAGTCTTATGATAAAACTGTCCGCGCTTCATCGAATCTATAAGTGTATAGAAATAATATGACACTTAATCAAGTAAGGATCAAGTTAAGAATCATGCGAGCATGTTGCGTTGTGAGAGACTACAAGGAGTTATGACCAGATTCAGATCCATCGTTTGAGAACGTTAATAATGTATATTACTGCGTGATATGTTTCAGGGTATAACGCGTATAAACGATGTACAATATTTATTAGTGGTGTCAGACAATGTATCGAAACTTAAATTAGCATATCCAGATGATTCATAATTACTCACAAGAGATGAGTGCAAGAGGAGGAGGATTGTAGATTATGACATAGAGAGAGTAAATACATTGAGTTGATTTCTGCTCTTAGTTTAAAGTTATGAATAAATTAAACATCATTAAGAAATTATCTTGGTGTAGAAATTGTGAATTCAACGAGAAAGAATAATAGAAGGCACAGAGAGTGTTAAAGAAAAGAATTATAACTTATTGCTATTATTTCCGTTATTTATTAATCTCATTATTTAATATCTCATGTAATGGGTGTTTCACTACATTAGAGTGCAAGTGTCGTCAATATCAACATTATATATATGCGAATCATTTTCTACAGAATTCGCAAATAATTATGGACCAAATAAAACATAATTATAAAAACTTGAGAAACAAAATATTATTACTACAGATTTTATACAACAAAAATGTTTTATCTCCCGACTGTCAGTCCACTCCAACCGGCTCCAAGCCCAACCACACTGCGAGCAATAGAAACGCACGTGGGCTGACAGACTACCAATATCCTCGATGATTTAACATCCTAAACATAGTTCCACATACAGACTTCATTCCTCCTACCTGTCGCGCTACTTATCAACTGATCCTCGGCTTTCTCTCTCTCTCTCTCTGCATACAGTTGGTACTACCTTCTACATACTATCACTAACATGTTCGTGTCCGATTACCATGATTGGCCAGCTATCCATTCTTCATAATTCTCATTATTTCAAGAGCTTGAGTGGAACTCGCGCCCCTCCGGGGGGTAGATACTCTATCGTGAGCACTCACGCTCAGACAGACCCGTGCTAATCCGACTCCAACTCTGAGCTCCCGACTCCAAAGCTCAGCTTCTACCTCATGGAGTCTCGCAAGTGGGTTCATTCTTATACTACGTAATATTTAATGTTGAACCGGAGGGAGCTGTCATGCGCTCTCACTCACCCCATCTATAGTGGTCAGAGACGACACGGAGGCTATCTCAATCTCGTATTACGACTGAGGCTTATCAACGTCTGACTTCTCGAGATCTAAACACAAGCTTCCGAAAATAATACTTAACACTTCCAGGAGAGCAAAAGTAGTGAAATGGCTTGTTGATTTTCTGATTCTTTTATACGGAGAAGTGAAATGAGATGAACTTATTTCTATTAAACTTTTATAATACATACGCTATGTTGATGTTTAAATAGGGGAATTTGTCAACTAGAATGCCCTGGTTTTTAATATTTTATTTTTATTTGGGGGGACTCAGAACCGGATGTGAAGAAGCAACCACGGCGGAAGTGTAAAGTCGGTGTTGGAGTGCGAATTAACTACAGAAGAGACTCAGACACGGATACAGGCATCTTGACAAGTTTAGTTTACGTATCTTTTCGACTCAGATTCGATTCTCTTTGAGAATCGATCTTGACGTGAATTATTAAATATATTATATAATATAATTAAATAATTAAAATAATGTTAGTATGCTGATATGCGTAACGCGCGCACTCACGTCGCCCCTGACGAGTTATATCTACGTCTTTCACGACGAGATTTACGTGACATTAACGTCTAACGAGCTATTACTAACTCTTCGGTGGCTTAATTACAATCTACGGCGTTGGAAAGCCAAAAAGTACGAGGTATATAAACAGCTTAGGGTCATATCGTAGCGGCAACGCTCTCGGAGGTAGACCACTCCCTCATCTATATACATCATACAGACTTGAAATTTACACGGCGTTTCATGCTCTATGATTTAATATCCCATAATAGTATATTTCCAAGTATTCAGAGCTATTACCTCTATTCCTTCATATCGAAAAGGGTATGTTCGACCTCAAACTGTGCGAATACTACTATATATATATATTATATAGAATATAAACTATAGAATTTATAGTTTAATTTTTATAATTCTTTTGTTATATATTTCACTTATTCGAATGTACTGGTGTAGTAATTCTTCATAAATGGGTAAAAATAATTTTATGGAAAAGTTATTTAGGCCTATTTATATATATAACGTGCAAATTTTAATACTTTTGGGGGAGATAAACATTTTTCATTTAAGTACTTTGATTTAGAGAATTTTTAACAAGCTTATATCTATATATATATATATCGAAATATTAATAATACATATATATAACTTTAGTAATAAAGCACATTTTTACTTATATAATTTTTAAATATATATATAATATTAATTAATGTATATATTATTCGATCTTTATGAGGTTTCATATATATGACATACCTATATTACAGATCTTTTTTTAACTTTCTTTATTATAAAAAATTATTAAAATTCGTAATTAATATAAATTATTAATATGATTATATAAGTAACACATAAATTTGACGCGCTGGATTAATGTCAGCAGGAGTATGTGCAAAAAAATTTAAATACAAAAACAAAAAGTAATTATAGTAATAATATCGTATATACTTTCATACTAACCATCGTACGATTGGACATATATATCATGCATGCACTAATTTAAATAAATTCGGTATATATAATTATAATTTTCATGTATATATATATAGAAGATAAACAATTAAAGTCTTAACCCTAGTAAGCAAGATAATATTAATAATCTAGTTAATTATTATTATATATATATAAGTTAGATCATAAGTCAGTATATAGGTTTAATATAGTGTCAGAAATGAATAAGGACAGTGAGATCTATCAATTAATTATTGATTATTAGAGTGATATATATAGTAGTAAGGTTTAGTTTATCATGCTTATCGCCATATAGTATCCATAATAATAGTTATTGCTATTTAACTGCCCTCTAAGTTCTATAAGTTCATGATGTATTTTGTTATGTATTCACAGAATCTATATATTCATACTATATCTTATATATTATGTCATATATGATATCCTTTATATAATATACATATCCTATA
>JABUQX010058344.1:30000-33252 GCA_015478945.1 Trachelipus rathkii | reverse complement strand
GCCCGGTTCGCGGTCCATGATGTCTAGGTGGATTTTCTGTCTGACGAGCTCTCACTATTTAATGGTACAGAGGGGGCGGTTAAGGCTGGCTTTCTTTTCGACGGTTTGTATGTCTCCTATGCTTTTCTTTTCGATGTTGTAGCGGCAACCTTACCCCCATCTGAGGCAAGAGTTGAAGATTGAAGAACAGAAGAAAGAAATATAGTATATATATATATATATATATATATATACTATTATATATATTATTACTATATATATATATATATATTTATAAATAATTATTTAATATGATATATTATATATTATTTATATATATATATATAAAATATATTAAATATATATTATTATATATATATTATATTACTATATATATATATATATATATATTTATAGTATATATATATTATATATATATATATATATATATAATATTATATATACTATATATATATATTATATATATTGCTCAGCTCATGCGATATGGGGCGTTAAATCTGTTAGCCTCTGCATGCGCGCGGGGCCCAGGGAGATTGCCCAAATGCTCACCCTGTTTAGATTTTTCGTCTTTTCGGGAACAAAAATAGGGAGAGGGGGGATCGACATGGCACATACCACATAGTCAAATATTCTTTCTGAGTTTTCATCATCACTATTCAGTTACTTCAGGTGATCAAGTGGATTAATGCGCCCCAATAAAATTTTGGAATGATAGTAAAAATGCATTTCCTGCTATGTTTATGTTAGCAATTGAAATATCTTGCTGTAAATTGCGACGTCAGTCTCTTCACAGAACGACAAGTATCATTTATATAACAATATTTACAGTATCATTATTAAAACAATGTTTTGCTCATTATGAAAGGAATAGATTGACTTCCGAGCATATCAATTAGTTAGTCTTTTTAGGTGCATTAGATTGATAGTATTGGGCTTTGGTAATAAATATTATATATTATATATATATATATATATATATATTATATATTTATATATATATAATATATATATATATATATGATATATATTCATATATATAATATATATATATATAATAAATATATTATAATATATATATATATATATATATATAAATATATATATATATATATATATATACTATATATATATTATATATATGATATATATAATTATATATATGAATGAGGAGAGTACACGCATACTCGAACGATGAAATTACCTCCCATTTTTATTGGTGCGCCTTTCTGCTTTCGTTCAATATCTTCACACACTCATCCTCCAGGCAAAATATTACTAACCACCATTTATTCCACCCATATCATATAACATGATAAAGTACACACCCACTTCTACGATTAACACCATTACAGACATCCACTGACTCATATTTCCCTGTGTGCGGGAGAAAGAATTTCCCACATCGTTGTCCTGCGTGTCGTAGAAAGTCGACTAAGGGGCGGTGTAGTTAGGGTTGGAAGAGAAGGAGATTGCAATTTTGTGAGTGACCTGTGGTATGAAGCTATGGTAGACTATGATTGTGTAGAGTCCTAGAATTTCTAATGGTTAAAATTTAAAGTTTGAATAAAGGTCAAGGTATGTGTGTTTGTGACGTATGGTCCATCTGAGGAAACGGTTAGAGAGTTACGATTTTTCTGGGATTAGATCTGACTGATGTCTGGATGGGGAGTAGGAGGCTTCAGATGATAGTTTTTGGGGGACCTGAATGGTGGATAGAGTGATCAAAAAAGGGATGGCGATATAACAGGTGGTTTTGGAGGTGGCGGGAGACAATGAGAAGGTAGGATTAGGATGATTGATTTCCGTGTGAAGAGAGAGGTATGTGTGTAAGTAAATACTTTCTTTAAACACAAGAGTATCCATAAGTATACTAGAGTTTGGTGTAGGGTAGAGATGGTATCGAAAGTGAAAAGTATGATTGATTTTGTGTTGGTGAAGAACGAGATGTTGAAGTATGTGTGGATGTTAAATCAGTGAGGGGTTTAGAATGGGATTATCGGATCATTATGTTGTTCTATGTAAAATTAAGTTAGTTGGGGGCTTGGATGGAAGAAGGTGATACGAAAGGAAGTTAGTAAAATTAAAAGAGTGAGAAGTTAACGTGTGCAAGATATGAAGGGATAAGTAGTGTAAGAGCGCTCGCTAGTAAAAAGGTTGAATGTGAAAAAGTTGATACTGAGCAAATCTGGGGGCAAATGAGGAAGCAATTGTTAGTTAGTGCAAAGGAAGTGTCGTGGATGTGCATAAAGTAGGAAGTAAGAATGATTACAGGAAGTGGTGGAATGAAGAGGTGATTGAAAGCGGTTAAAGAGGTAAAAAGAAGCGTGGTTGAATGGTACTAAAGCAAATGATGAAGATTCAAAAGAAAGATGTGTTTGGAAATAAATAAGGAGGAAAAAAAGAAATAATAAAAGGGGTATACGTAGGAGAAAACAAGAGGTAAATGAACAGTTTGGAAGGAGGATGAATGAGGACATACAATTGGAATTAGGAAGCTCTTCTGGAAGGGAAACGCGAAAGGTTAGAATGAGAATAAGGGGAATCTGCTTAAGATAATGAATAGCGGAATGGTTGCTTTTGCTACAATGATGAAAATGGATGTGAGCGAGAGTGTGACAAGAACACTTCGAAAATACTGCACAATATTACAGTACATGATGACGCGTGCTTAGTGAATCGTGTGCGGTTTATTGATGGTGCAAGAAGGAATAGTTCTATTGGGATGAAGTTATTGTAAGCAGAGGCTAATGGGTAGGAGTGCAGAAAGTGAGAATGGTAAATTCTGCAGCATATAGATGAAATTACTAGTCTGAAATGATCAAGAGCGGAGGCGAGAAATGGTGATTGATTGGATTTGGAAGTGTGTAATAAAGCGTTTATGGAGGGTATTGTTCCAAGGGAATTGGAGGAGAGCGGTAATAGTACCATTATAAGGGTAAGGGAGACAAAGGGAACTGTGTAAGAAATTATAGGGGAATAAGCTTATTGAGTGTTGTTAGGGAAGGATATTTGCTGGTATTTTGTCGAAAGGAAAGTGCGTCGAAGTGACTGAGGGACTGATTGGTGAAGACAAGGCTGCGTTTAGGCAGTGCGTAGAGGATGTGTGGATCAGATCTCTACATTGAAACAAATGATTAGAAAATGAGGGGGAGAAGAATAAAATGTATTTA
This sequence comes from Trachelipus rathkii, assembly GCA_015478945.1. Classification (NCBI taxonomy): domain Eukaryota; kingdom Metazoa; phylum Arthropoda; class Malacostraca; order Isopoda; family Trachelipodidae; genus Trachelipus; species Trachelipus rathkii. Next base: position 30,082 of record JABUQX010058344.1, on the reverse strand, counting down.
GTTTTATGGATTTGCAACAGGGTATGATAGAGTTTAATAGGGACAGCGTGTAATGGCAGGTGTTTTAAGATGATATATGGTG
>JABUQX010058344.1:15000-27500 GCA_015478945.1 Trachelipus rathkii | reverse complement strand
GAAGATGGAACAGCAACATCGGAATCATTTAAAGTGAAATAAGAAGAAACAGTTTGAGCAAAGAGGTCAACTTAGCGGAAAGTAAGACTATCAGAGATACCAGCTGGAGGAAAGGAAGGAGAAGTGTAGAATTGTTGTTTTTGAAACAATGCAGAATGTGCAGGAGACGAGGGAACAAAAAAAAAAAAGAGGTTTGGATTAACGAGTTATTATAGGCTGAGAATAAATTATGCCACAATTCAAGAATGAAAAATAAGTTGTAAGAGCTAACAACGTAGTTTGGAGATGGCAAGTAATAACTAATTTTAAGCAATGTCTTTCTGTTGAATATCATGACAAAAGATCGAGCTATAAACAAAGAAGGAATTGGGTCATGAATCAGCATTGCCAATGTTTAATTTTGGTACACACACAACACAGCCACAAAAAAAAAAAAAAAATACAATATTTACTCATTAGAGATTTCAAATGACTGAATATACTAAATTTCCAAATATGATTTCAAGAGAACTCATTCCATTTGTTCATGAAACTCCAAAGATTTTTAGACGAATATTAACACAAAGATGATGATATTGTTTCAAATGTAGTGACAAACTAAAAAGTTATATTAAAAAATCAATAAAAAAAAAATTAAATATAATTATAAAATACCTTTAATTCTTTATCACTCAATTTCTTGGCAAGCACCAAAAGGAAATTCTGACGTCAAAAGTTCAGCAAAGAATTCTTCTTCATCTGATTCAAAATGAACTTCCTTTAAATCTTTGTCTTCTATTTTATTCATCACATGAAGCACGATTTCTAAAACCTGGCCCAAAAAAAATTTATTATAACAAAGAAGAACTTGAATAAAACTATAATTTTTCTTTCTAAATGTGGCTGTACCTCGCACCAGAGAGCAGTCCATGCACACAATAGCACAGAAGGTGGCAAATAATGGGTAGCTGGGCCTAACCTAGACCTTAATGGAATCTAAGAGTATAAAATGTATGTGATTTAGATATCCTAGATAGTTATACTAGAAAGTTCTATTGGTAACAAAGCTGTAAGTCTCTTTGACTCGGAAACAACCATAAGATCACATAAATAATAAACGATAAAGGCGTAAAAAAGAAGCACCGCAATAATATTAATTAATTAATAACTAAATTTACAAATCCATTATAATATATAAATAATGATATAAACAAAAAAATAAAATCACACATCCACAATACTTAATCATGCTTGAGTACCCGACACGTCTTCAAACCGGTACATCCACTGATTATCGGGATTTTAGATTCTTTGTTGGACCGGAAATCAGTCAATTTCTACTCAAAATTCACTAATTTGGATTCTCCCAAACTTTGATTTTAAAAGGATCGAGTTTTGATCTTAATTCTTCAATTATTACGCTTTTTCGAATAAATAAGCGAAGTTGGTTTCATATGTGAGAGAATATTCTTGAAATAAATGCAAAGGAATATTCAAAATATTAAAGCTTCTAATCTGCAAGATAAAGAAATACACCAAAAATTAGTAAACATAATAAACTTTTGGTAAATTTAAATGGAATGTTGTTAAATTCTAGTTTTGAAACGATTAAGTACAACTGTACTCTTATACGAAAAAAAAAAAAAACTTATTCCGCTAACAAAAAAAAAAAAAAAAAATAAAAAAAATAAAAAAAAAAAAAATTTTTACCAAATAATTTTCTCCCATCTACAAGAATTCTCCATAAAAAAAAGAGAAGATATAATATAATATATGTAATATAATATAACCACCAATAATATTACTAATTAAAATCAAAATAATAAATTAAGTCAAAATTAATATTTATTTATATCATAAATTTAAACTAAAATCAAATAATGATTTTAATATTCCATTGATTAAAACCAAGTTCGCTTCTGCGATTCGTATTGTGAGAACACAACTATCGTTGAACTTGGACAATTTTATTCATAGTTTATTTCGATTCTATCATTAAAGATAAGTCTTTCATTTTATACACAATTAAAATAATAATTAAATATAATACTAAAGATAATAATAATATAATAATAATAACATAATAATAACTAAATCAAAAAACAAAATTCTAAAAACTCGTAGGACAGAAAAATTTGCTTTGCTGACCTAATACAAATCCTTGAAGAGAATAACTTTAATTAATTCTACACATAACCATTACAAACTTAATTTCTGCAAATAATTACAATAAAATAAGTTGGAAATTTTATTTTTTACCCATTCACACAATTATTTTCCCCCCCCCCCCCAAGATAAATTATCAAATCAAAATTTGACAAAATTCAAATTCCAAAGAACTAATGAAATATTATTTTTTGATTTCGTCAACAATTCCTACTTCTTCTCACTATCAAGTAAATTATTTACTCATCTAACATTAGAAATATTAAGATTAGTTGGCAGATAAGAGAAGGATTTTCCACTCTTTATTATTTTAGCTTTTTATAAATCTAAACCACAATTCTAAAAAATTCTTTTGAATTATTAATCAAGTAATTTTTCAAAGTCCATCCTTTATATTATTTAACTATAATATTACTATTTCAATCAATTAATATTTAAATATTAAACTTTTAATATCAATTATCAACATATAATTTCATCCTCGTCTTGAAGATCAATACCCTTTAGCAGGTTCTTGTCTACATTGGACTCCAACAATACTTAGATGCTGCACAAAAATTTATCTAATATTTCTCGACTATTGATGATGAATACATGATTTAACCCATTTTCAATGGTTACTTATTCGAAAGTCAGAGATGAAGCGGGGAATTGTTTCTATTCTTACTTAAAGATACCAAATTTTTCCCACTGTATATTCAACTTATTTTCTGTTAATCACATTAGGGTTGAGAAAAATAACATTTTTTTCAAATCATGTTTTTTTCAGGAAACAAATTGTTTTTTTCATGTTTTTTTCGTTTTTTTCATTAATGTATTTTAAAAATATAGAGAGGCTAATATGAATATTTCACTGGAGTATTTTAATTTCAAATATAAGGATACTTGGAATTAAACAAATATTCCATTTGATTTATAAAATAGCAGAACTACCTTTCCATTATATATTTATCAATTTCGTTTTCGTTTACAATTATAGTAGGTTGTAGCCGCAGATGCGTTTGTTAGGCATCTACTTACTAATTATTACTAGTATTTTACATTGTTCACATATAATCATATTTATAAATTTACTTTTTTAAACATTAATGTATATATATATTAATATATAATTGAGTCTGAATGACAAAACTCAAAAGTGACTTAAGGGATGCAATGAAATAATAAAATATTCGAAATATAAATTATACCAAGATTGTAAATGAAGGAGAATGAGTGAATGACTAAATTAAATATTTGGCTATGGAATATCAACTTTTAATTCACTAATCACTAGTCCCCCACTCCCCAGACCCCAGATCACTTACTTGAGTACTGACTACTTGTTTGCTGTGACTTACTGTCAAGTCATATATCACTGGGCTCATCAGCACATTTAATTTTGCATAATGACTGATAGGTTGAATATCTTCATCAGAGTCGTATGAAATATGTTGTGAGAATGACAGTGGTGAAGGAGCTGGGGCAGTAACAGGACTCTTAAGCTTAACTCTTTTGCACGTAGGCATTTAAATTCTTGATCTAAATTAATTATGATAAAAATGTTACTGAAAGCTGAAAACAGAGTAAGAAAACATTAATGAAGCAACAAACAACAAAAAATTATGAATATCAGAAATTCAATATCTAATTTCAATCCTCCTCCTTGAAATCACTACCCTTGGCAGGTTCTTTGTTGCCTGACTCTCAATACTAAGCTGCACAAAATTTTTGTCTAATAGTTCTTGTACTATTGGTATGAATATTGATTTACCCATTTGTTCAAAAAGTTACTTTCCAACATTCAAAAAGCTGCGATCTTCTTGACACCAAATTTTCCCACTGTATTCAACTTATTTTCTGTAATACCATCCTTACCAACTGATTTTATGGTTTTATCATCATTATAGTATTCTTTGTGGGTTCTACTCCTTGGAGTGGATTTGGATGTTCAAAATCTGTGGTTAATTATCTCTAAATAACTCTGCAAAGTACTGTACTAATTCTATCAATCTATAACTTCTTATTTCCCCATTATCACTGTTCTGTCTTTCATTTTTATTGTAAAGATAAAATTTTCTAGTTCATAAACTCATTGTAATTAAATTTAGTTATTAAACATTCAATATTAAGTAAAATAAAGAATAAATGCAAATGAAAGATGAGAATAATGTATTAGTTGCAAACCATTCTTTGAATATCAGAGGGTTTAGTATATCGGACCACTCATGTAATGTGTGTTGTAGAAATTGACTCTGTTAAGAGAACCTAATGGAATACATCAAACAATTTAGAGATAAGAAAGAGGGATGCTTCAACATCATTTTATAATTAAAAGTAGCGACATCATTTATCTCAAGACAGTAGTTAGGTCTAGATTTAATTTTAATCATACCAATATTTTATATAGTAATATATAAATACCATATAATCCTATATATACTATATATATATATATACAACTATATATTATCACCTATACTATACTATATATAATATAATATATATATATATATACCTTATATTCCCTACATAATAATATATCCTAAAATATGATATATACTAACAAATATAATCATATATATATATACTATATATATATAATATATATATATACCTACCTGAGAATCTTGTTGTCAGAGTGCTATATTCTGATTTTAACTTCTTTTATGTTTTTTCCATTTCACAAATTTGATATACATTTTAATTATTTTAATTAATATATTTCATAACCAAAAGTTAACTATAGCAAGGCTGATATAAACAGAAAAAAAACTATTCTCTTACGAATCTTATATATAAATATTTAATTCGAGCTTAAAATACTGATCTAACAGAATTGAAAATCAATTTATAAAATATTTCACTTTGTTTATTAAAAACAAGCCCCCGCAAGCAAAAACACAAACCAAACCAAGCCAACAACATAAAAAAAAATCTTATGAAGGACTCCTTTTTTACTAATGATCGTGTAAAAGCTTTTAAAGTTTATTACAAACTCACTTCACCTTTTATGTTAACATATAAAATTATGGAATGTTCTTGTTCCACGTTAAAACACTAGAAAATAAGTTTGGATTGGTCGAATTGGAATCTTCTAAATTTAACTGAAGGAAATAATAAAATTAAAAAATTTTCCAAAAAATATTTGACATAATATGCTCTGAAATTTCATCCAGTCACATAGAAAAAAAGTTATGCAATTTCATTTTTTAAACCAAATTAAAAGTTGGGTTTTGAATTTTGAAATTGCTGAGCACAAATATCAAAAAATCAAAAAACTATTTCGTTCATTTTGTAGGTTAATGCGACCCATTCTATGCATATATTCGAAGTTTGAAGTCATTTTCGAAATTAAATTGTTAAAAAGTTAGAAAGAATTAATGTCGAAAAAGAATAGATGTATTTTGAAAAATGATAATTCTGAACAGAATGACTACAGACAGAAAAACACTCGAACAAATGACATTGTTAGTGTCAAGGAAAAATGCTAGTTTGTTTCTTTCCCATCAAAATCCTTTTCATGTCCATTTTTTAGGGATGAGAGGGATGGAAAATCTGGCTCAGTCCCGAAGGCATAATATAACATTGATAGTAATGTTTAATTTAGAGTAATTTTGAAAAAAACAATAAAAAAGATTATCATTTTCTTTCCAACTATAAAAAATTCTTAAATTTTTATCTCTTAATAACAAAAATGATGATAAACTTCCTTCGCCTTATATATATATTTTATATATATAATATTATATATATACTATATATATTATATATATATAATATATATATATTATATATATATATATTATAGTATATATATATATATATATATATATATATATATATAATATATATATATATATAATATTATATATATATATATACGTATTATATATATATATATATATATATATACTTATATATATATATATAGTATACTAACTATATATATTATATATTCATTAATATTTTACATAGTACATAAAAAACCATAAACCTACACACAATCTATATATATATATATATATACTATATATATATATTGTACAGATACAGGCCTCATGTAAAGATAGTGGCAACTATTACTTGCCAGGGGCACATTTTTGGTCAGATCAGTACAGTTCACTTTTGAGAGTTAAGTTTTCCTAATATTTTCTACTCATCTCTAACTATTCTCAAACAAACCAACCAAATTGTTGTAATTAATTTATCCCGTTTTCATTATTAACCTTACAACGAATTTAGCTCAAGTATTGGTTGCAAAGAAAAAGGAAGATTATTTCACCATTTAAGTTTTTGGCTTATATTTTAACTTTACTTTAGCTAATATTCAAGGACAAATTTAAGATGTCATGTGTATATTTTTATATGACTTAACCTAAACGATATTATTATAACTTCCTTAGTAACTAAACTGACCCGACTTTACTGTCCTTCATTCGCTCCTTCATTTTGAAGAACAAACAAAAACATTTATATACCGTTAATATAGATTGTATAGTTGGTATAAAGATTTAGATATTAGAATATTTAATCAATTTTTTTAATTCAACTATCTTAAGAGTGGGCTCAGATGATGAAAGCAATGATAGAAACAAAAGGAGTTTGAGAAGCTGTCTTGACTTTTGATAGTCGCTCTTAACACGAAAGTTCCGTTGGAGAAGATCTTATAAATTCTAGTTCCAGTTGAGTGCTATAGTTATTGCACCATAGTTAGTTTGAAAATGACCTTGAGAATTACACTGTGACTGATATGGCAAGAGAAATATTCCTCACGGCTCGACTAATATACCTACGAGATTGTGCGCATTCTGCTTGCACCTCCGAACCTCATCCACTTAAGGAGTACTCAATCTCTTAGCCTTTAATCGCTTCTAATGTCGTTGTGTAAGATTTACTCTCTTTCGCTGTCCGTCTTCTAGTAGTAGGAAAGATACTCAAACTCATATTTCAGTACGTATGTCTTGTCTGCTGCAAGACGTCATAGTCACTCTGTAGCGATGGGGTGAGCGGACGTTAAAGCATAAATTGAGATGTTACTCACACGTAACCCAATAGTTTTCTAAAGTTGATAGTAGATTTGAAATTATAATGCATCAATATGGATTTGGTATAAGCTGATAGATATTTCCCTTGTACCTAACCGTCAGATTTTATCTTGTTGTGGAACTGCTCCGAAAATTACTTTATTTCATTTCACTTCCATTACACATTCCACACACAATACTGGAGGGTTCTTCTTATGTATAAGCGAATATAGGACGCGAGTTTATACAAATAAATGGGAGTATTTCCCGCAAAAATACTCAGCACTATCCTGATTAGACAGAGTTAATTTAGAACGTCGCTAAGAAGAATGCCTACCAGCGTCTGGCCAATTTGGCACAAGTTACTCTACGGAGTATAATATGAACATAAAGGAGGTTCGTCTAGTGGCGAAGATAGCAAAAGTTATTCTCTCAGAGATTTGAAAATTATGTGCTTATTGGCTTAAGAGGAACAATGAAATGTTAGGAGCAAGTTGGAAGGCGAACATATCGTATAACCAATAAGCATACTAGGCCTTATATTAAATAGGTGAGTTTCTATTGGAAACAGCATGTACCCAAGCCCATAAAATAAGTGGCTTTTTATACTTTTACATGTTATTTAGGACTAGTGCGAGCATAGGATAAATAAAATATGAAAAAAGTGTTATATTCTCTTATGTAATATAAAATGTGCTCAAGTAAAGAAGGATCTAAATTCGTCGTGCTTATAAAAGTTGTCTAGACTATTAGGATAAAATACGATAGAAGAATGATAATGGATATAACTGTGGTAGGATAGGTCGATATCTCGCTAGCTATCGAATCACAGTTGAGAATTTTGAAATTCACAAAGAAATGCTATAAATTAAGAAATACTAGAGAGAGCATTTAGCTTAATGTATAGTATAACGTAGACTCAGTGGACACAAAATTCGCAGTTTCCATTCAGGTAGGAGGAAAGAGTAGTCTTTTTCCAGCTATTTTCTAACGAAGAAATAATGCGAAGGTCATTGAATGAAGAGAGAGTCTCTCAATTGCCGCATTGTGACAATCCCACACTATTCATATTACTAACTGTTTGCAGTATTTGTCGCATTAGCCGGCATAATTTTTTTGTAAAGAATATAGTGGTCTCTCTGTGGGGATGATACTGTGTGGTATAGCGTAGTCTATCTATATCTCTATACTTCTTCTATAGGATGAATATATAGTAGCTTGTAGAGGTGGGTGGTATGTAATCGAGAAAAAGAAATAGTAGTTTAACATTAGTCAAAACTGTATGTTTTTTTTGAGGTTTTTACAAACATCAACTTAGTGACGACTAGAGGCACAATCATATGTTTGCTTCATCTAAAGAAGTTTTTTTTATAATACTGTGTTCTAGGGAATAAGTACCCTTACTTTGCCACGGAACTAATTATCAATCTAGGACTACTATCAGTTTCCACTAGTAATGCATTTACTAAGTTCCCTATAGAGAACGATTAAATTATTTCCCGATAGTAGTAAATAATCTTAATACCGTTTACAAATTATATTCCTTCTTCCCGCAAAAACATAAGTTTTCTACTCGCTCGGACTGGCCTGCACTAGTCCAATCTAGGGCTCAAGCTATAGAGGTACCCTGACTAGGATAGATTTTGTAAATAAAAATATCTTGAATGTAACTATTTATTAAACAAGAAAAATACCGATCCAATAAATATAGATAACAAAGGCCATATAAGAATAAAATTAAGGGAAGGGAATAATATGAAGAAAGTGTGGTTGACAATGGGTGAAAATAATATTAATGATGAAGAAAAGTGGAAAAAGAATTGTAAGCGGTTGCATTTGCAATTTGGTCATTGTGCATATGATAAACTTCAACAAATGATTTGTAAAGCTTGGAATCACGATGTTAATTATCAGAGGATGAAGAAAGAAAGGTTAGGAAACTTTAAAAAAAATTTTGTTTTGAGCTAAAATAATGTAAAAAATATAAAAAAAGCCCTGAAAGACCTATAGTAGGACTTCCTTTAGCAAAAAATTTCAATGAAGTATTATCGATGGACATAGGGGAATTGGAAGGAGAAAAGTTTCTAGTCATGGTAGATTGGGCAACCCACTATTGTCAAGCTAAGTGGTTAAAAGATAAGAAACCCTCAAGTATTTTGGAATGTGTGATGGAGAAATGGATAAGTTATTTTGGAGCCCCACAAAAGATAATAACTGATGGTGGAAGGGAATTTCAAAATGAAGAGATAATTGAATTCACAGAAAAATGGGGTATTGAAATATTATGTACGGCGAGTGAGAGTCCTTGGAGCAACGGAAAGAGTGAAAAGACAGTTGGTATTTTGAAGGAAGGAATGAGAAAATTAAAAGAAGATGGAGTTAAAGGTAGAGATTGGATCCTAATGTGGATGGTGAGTGCAAAGAATGATAGGATAATGAGCGGTGGATATTCTCCCAATCAGAAAGTGTTTGGGATTTACTACAGAGGAAAACAAGATATGGAACAGTTTAGTCCAACGGAACTGGAAGAGGAAATAGGAGAAAAATTGAAGGAACTAATGCAAATACAAACTGTAGTTAAAGATAGTGTGCAAGGGAAAGAATGTAGAGATCGGATAAGGAGAGCTTTAAAAGGAAAAATTAGATTACATAGGATTGAAGAAGCACAAGTGGGAGACAAAGTTTATTACAAGAAAAAAGGAGAAGAGAAATGGAGAGGACCGGGTAGGATAATCGGAAGAGATGGGAAAATAGTCATGGTAAAGCATGGAGCGTTGATCAGAGAAGTTAATAAGATACATATAACTAAAATACAGAAAATAGGAGAGGAGTTGGAGGAAGAGGAAAAGGAGGAGGTAGAAAAGAAAGAAGAAGAAGAAGAAGAAGAAGAAGAAGAAGAAGAAGAAGAAGAAGAAGAAGAATTGGAAGAGGTTGAAGGAAATGATGAGATTAACGAAGATGAAGGACCTGATCCTAAGAACATTAAAAAAGGAAAAAATTATCGAATAAGACACAATAATGAAGAGCATGAGTGTGCGGAGAGAAGATGTGAAAGTGATGTTTAGAGGAAAAAGAGAGGTAAATATGATGGTACTTACAATGTTAAAGATTTAGACTCTGAAGAGGAGTTTTGGGCAGATCTAAGAGAATATGAAGTGGAAGAAGAGAAGACTCAAGAAGAATCGTACTTTATTGAAGGAGAAACGGTGTACTTTAACAGTAATGAATCTGACCAATGGAAAAAAATTAAAGAAGCCAAGGAGAAAGAGATTGATAGTTGGAAAGAAAATAATGTATTTGAAGAGGTAGACGATAATGGAGGGAATAAGGTTCTTAAGACTAGATGGATAGTTACAGAAAAGGAGAAAGAAGGTGGGAAGATATGGAAAGCAAGATTAGTTGTGAAAGGTTTTATGGAGAAAGAGTATCTTGAAACAGAAGACTGTGAAGCTCCGACTTTTTCAATAGAAGGATTGAAGATAATACTATCCATAATAAATATGAACGAATGGCAGGTAAAGACCCTTGATGTGAAAACAGCATATTTGCAAGGAAAAGTGATGGAGAGAGAAGTAGTGATAAAACCTCCTTATGAGGTTAACACTTTAAAGATATGGAAACTAAAAAAGACAGTGTATGGGCTGAAAGATGCAGCCAGAAAATGGTACGAGAGTCTAGTTGAAGTGTTGATGAAAGTTGGCGGTAAAAGGAGTAAAATAGACAATACCATAGGTATTTAAATGGGAAAAGAATGGTGAAGTTTATGGAATAATGGGCATCCATGTGGATGATCTCATTTATGGAGGTAATAAAGAGTTTGAGGATAAGATTATATCTGAAGTTAAGAAAGAATTAAGAATTAAGAATGACAGATCTAGGAGACGAACATAAAGGAGGTTTGAAGTAATGCAAGAGAAGAATTGGTGATGCTATTGTTATTTTTAAGTCAGAGTATTATTGCTAGAGATAAAGTATAGTAATAAGGAATTTAACAAGAGAAAAAAAGGGATGAAAAGTTGAATGAAGAAGAATGACATTTATAGATCTCTGTTAAGGAAAATTTAAACTGGATGATCGCCGAATACTCGTTCCTTGAATTTAAGTTTTTGAGGCGGAGATTTTTTAGGAAGAAGATCATGAATATGAAGGAAATAAAACCTCTTTTAATGAAGAAAATGTGCTTTCAATATGTTTATTTTATATTGTATAACATAACTTAAAAACCTGTACTTTCAAAGACTGGGTGTGAACAAATTTTACTAATTTGTTTTTATTTTTCATAACAACAGCCTTATTATAATCCGAAATTAAATGAAAAAAATTTTTTGAAAGAATAAAAACTCTAGGTGTAATTTATATATTTTTAAAATAATAACATTTTTTATTTGACAGTTCCACTGCAGCCTTTTAACCTATCGCGCGCAAAGTGTGGGCAAAATCCGGCCCCACACTTTTTTTTTGAAAAAATATTCAAAGTATTTGGGCTTCATTTTTTTTTCCTTCCAGGTATTCTTCAGAAAGATGTTGAAAAAAAGACCTCTGAAATTTGTGGAAAAAAATATGTAAAACTAATGAAGTTACATCGTGATATATTAAAAAAAATAAAAAATTTGTAAAAAAAATAACCTTCCCCCCCCTACAATATAAAATTTTTATTTGTCTTTGGGGCTATATTGCAGGTACAGTATATAGTTTTTAGTACTAATTTTAGGAAATGATATCTATCAAATTATTTGAAGAGATTTCTACTGTGTTGTTTGTTCTCTTCTCCACAGAAAATCGTTATTAGTTAACAATTTATATTCCTGAAGAATAAAACGATTTTTTCCAGATAATTAAAAATAAATAAAACTGAACATTTATGAAAAAAAATTGACTAGATCAACTGCAAAAGGTTAATACACATTATCTATATGAAATTAGTTGTCATAATTAAGAAATTCACCGTAAAATATGGTGTGGGCAGATTTTGCCCACACCGTACGCGCGCGTAAGCCAAGCGCATCCGTTCGCGCTAGGGGTAAACCGTTACAAGTTTTATTAAAAAGTTTTTCTGTATTTAAATTTATATAGTTATTTTGAAAATTAAAAACTAAAAAATTCTGAACTTTAATGGAGTTCTGAAATTGCCCTGGGTTTTTAAATGTTCAGTCAACTTTGTATTAAAAAAAAATTTTTTTGATATATAATTACCCAGAGGGTTGTCACCCCCGATTTTTATGAAAAATCACAGGATATACTCTAAAAAGATAAATGAGAATAGTGAAAAGAAAAATTATCGCTTCGCTTTCAGGAAAAAAAAGTTAGCCTCTCGAAAAGTGGGTGTTACAACTTCCATAAATTTTTATA
>JABUQX010058344.1:2500-12500 GCA_015478945.1 Trachelipus rathkii | reverse complement strand
GAATACCCTCGAGTGACCGCATAAGAATATCAGTTGTCGAGGGTCTACTCGGCTCTAGGTGGACGACAGGGGGACGAAGTTCCCCCCCTCTGTCCACCCATCGCTCGAAGCCCCTAATGGATTGTTTCCTCTACACTTCAAATTTTTAAGGGGTCAAGCCGATGGGAGACAAGAGGGGGGAGAAGTCCCCCTAGTCATCCACCTAAGAGGGCGAGAGACCGACAATTGCATGTCTATGCGGCCATCTACTTAGGCTAGTTTTCGTTAGTCTTTAAATCATAAAATGACTTCATATATTATATTATATATTATATATATATATATATATATAATATATTCATATATATATATTATATAATATATATATATATATATATATATATAATAAGTATAGGCTATTTATAAGATGTTTACTCCAGGAACGAAAATTCACTCGTGATTACAAATTTCAATAGATTTGAGGTTAAATACATTAGTAAAAACTCATATTTTCCAAATGTAATTTATTTAATAATTAACAAAAATTAAAAAGAAATTGATATATATTTTTGTGCCTTCAACACTATAGTCTTACTAAAATGAGTAGATTAGAGGCCGTTGGCTTGGCTATTTATTTTCAGTTTAAATTTTGCATGAATGTATACGTAAAGTTTTTAGAAACACCTTTGACAATATAAAATTGATATTTGATATTTTATATATTTATGTTTTGATCCGGGGTGGGGCCTTCGGCCCCCGTCCCCCGGCAGAGCGGAGTGACCCCGCTCGCAAGCTATCGCGGGTCCGGGGGGGGTTTTTTTCAAATAAAAATTTCTCATTTAAATGTAAATAATAATCGAAAATGAAATAATTAAAATGAAATAAATTTAGAAAAAAAATTAAATTCCTATTAAAATAATAATAATAAATAATAATAATAAAATAATAATAATTAATATCATAAATAATAATAATAATAAAAAATCTTTGTTTTAATTCTAAAAATTAAAATGCAAGATAACGCTAATAAATAATAGAAATTGCAGCAATAAAGGAAAGGCCCGAAATTCGATTGTTTTGTTATCGAAATTTCCCGTATAAACGGATCAACAAATCTATATTAAATGTTCCATAATATTATAATATATATTATATTATATATATATATTATACTATTATATATATATATATATTATCTATATATATATATATATATATAATATATATTCAATATGTTTGAATTTTATTTAATTTTCATAAATTTATTTTTAATAACACATTTAAGTTAATACATATAATATATCAATATTTCATTTTTTCGAAAAAATATTTTATTGCAGAATAAGCTGAAGCCAATGTCACTCTTACGTGTTTCGAACAAACTATACTTATACACATGGGTAGCAACGATATCCAATAACTTACAATTATCGGAAGAAAACAATCAATATTGATAACATTTACCTCAAACCGGCATTATTACCATTTTTTTTAGAGTTATATCCAGAAATTTTCAAAAATAAATATATATTATATATATATTATATATTATATATAATATATAATATATTATAATATATATATATATATATATATATATATATATATATATAATATATATATATATAATATATATATTTTTATATGAAAATTCTTATGGGATTTTTAACACAACTATTTGAGAGGCCTGTAAAACTTTTTTTCATAAAGAGAGCGGACAATTTTCGTCTCACTATTCTTAATTATATATGTTTTTGAGAGTATATCCTGTGATTTTCATAAACAAATCAGGGGTGAAACCCTCTGGGAACAATTACCATTTCTGGTACTATCTTTGGGTAAATTGTGTTCTAATAGTTTTGACTAATACAATACAATACATGAACCAATGTAAACACATGACCCACAAATTACAAAACATACTGGTCTCAACCAAGCTAATTTGTTCGACATAGTATGCTATTTTTGCCTGTATGGCCTATTGCGCATTGGCTTGCAATAATTAAGGCTCTAACACTGGTTTGTACATTTAGTATAATAAACGATTAGCATATTTAGTTATATAATAGACGCACCTTTGTAAATTTATGGTTAAAAAGCTGCGTCAATCCACTCACACCGATTACATATGTAAACTCATTAGTAAATGAAATTTATGAATGCAGAGAAAAACTAGGCTAGGGCTTGAAGGCAATAAAAGTGACCAGGACAAAGAAATGCTTACAATCTGTCCGACCGCTACAGTTGGTTCCTGTTAGTCAGTTAGCAACAAAACGTTTGGTTAGCATCTGGGAATGTGGAACCCGCACGCCAGCACGCGTCCTATTTCAGCGTGTTGGTGAGTCAGCGTGGGGAGAAGGACAGGTATCGTGAGGAGGTGAGAAACAGGCAACTGTTACTCAGAGAATGTTTGAAGACATGAGGGGGCGGCGATCAGGAGGTATTAAAAACTCATTATATACTTCCCACATATGTCCTTCTATTGGCTATTTTTAGTATTTAAAATGTGGATATGAAGGAAGTCTTATGTGTTCCACATATAATGTACATGGCAATAGTTTTAGATGCAGTTTTATATTTTGTCTCAATTGGATATATATATATATAAATTTCACTAAAAAAATCAGAAAAAGGTTCGTCATATGAAAACAACGAAAATGTTGTTTATAAAAATATCGTAAAATTGGCAGCATCAACAATCAGGTTAATGTTGCCTTATATTAATATATATAATTATATATATAGATATATATATATATATATATTATACCTATATATATTATATATATATATATATATATATATATATATATATATATATATATATATATATATATATTAAATTTGGCACCTGTGGTTTTCTTTTAAATTTGACAACGGTGTTTCATAGGTATAACAAAAAATCGATTGATTTTCTTAAAAAAATCGATTTCTTAAGAATCTGTTAAACTCAACTATACCGTCTTTTCTTTTCAACTATCAACTTATCTCTATTCTCTTTGCCTTATACTAATCAATTTACCATTTTACCTAATAAGTTTAATATAAGTGCTAATTGACTAAAGCCTCCGGCTTAGTTATCTTAGGGCTACAAGAACTATGAAAGAGCAAAAAATATTTGAAAAACAACAAACTCAAGGAAAGACTACATAGATACACAATTGTTAAAATAAATATATATTTTTATTCATAATAGAAGAGAAGACAAAGGAGGTGCAGGTGGAGAAGGGAATGCAGGGTTGAAGGGAAAGTAGGAAACGGAATGCCTGGAGGAGGTGGAAAGTTAGAAAGTTCCGGAGGGTCAGCCTCTAGGAAAGCTGGCTTTAGACGGTCGACGCAGACGACCTCTGCTCGCGTAGGGTGTTGAATGGTGAAGAATTTCACTGCCCTGTTCAAGACCTTAAACGGGCCGTCATACCGAGGCTGTAGAGCAGTCTTGTGAGCGTCGCGACGAACGAAATATGGGTGCATGTAGCCAGTTCTCTCGGAAGGAAAGAGTGGACTGTCTGGAGTCTGGAAAGCGATGGTCTCCACGACACAGCACAGCTCTTCAAACGGATGAGGTAGGAGAGAGGATCTGACAAAGGTGAAGGAGAAGATTGAGAAAAGAATTCACCTTTCAATCGTAAGGGAGAGCCATAGACTATTTCCACGGCTGTGCATTGCAGATCTCCCTTGAGGGTGGAGCGGATACCCAAAAGTACAAAAAGTTCATTGCTTATGCTGGGGGTGAACGGCCAAAGGTTCTATAAGCTGGCGGTGAAATCTTTCTACAATCCCATTTGAAGCCGGTTAAAAGATCGTGGACCTGATGCACTCAGAACCCAGGAGGCGCATCAAATCGCTCCAAAGGAAAGATTCATATTGTCTACCTTGATCTGTGGTCACAGTAAGCGGTACGCTGAAACGCGAAACTCAATGAGTCATAAAAGCTTTAGCTATGACTTCGGCAGTGTCGGTTTTGAGAGGAATGGCTTCCGGGCAGCGCGTGAAACTGTCAATACATGTAAGGATATATTGATGCCCATCAGAAGGAGGAAGGGACCAACAATATCAATATATACTTTCGCAAAACGTTCTCCAGGGGGGAAAAACTCCCCGAGAGGTGCTGCGGTGTGTCGGTTCATCTTAGAACGCTGACAAGGAAGGCATTCACGAGTCCACTTTCGCACATCGGTATTAACACCGGGCCGTAACCAGCTTTTGAGAGGCCTCGATATCGGGGAGAGAAAGAGAGTAAGAGCAAGAAAAGTAGGTCTCAGGAAAGCAGGAGGAACGAGAAGACGGGGAGAACCAGTAGACGTGTCACAGAGGAGTTTCTTCTAAATGCTCGGAAGAGAAATCCACCTGAGTTGCAAGAGTCCTAGGGAAGAGAGGGTTCTTCTGATGACGGCGCAGTGGCCATGTCCTCGTAGTTGATGCTGGGAAGTGAAGATATGGAGGCAATCTCGATGCGTGAAAGTGCAACAGCCGTGAGATTATCCGTACCTGGGACGTGACGGATGCCTGTCGCAAACTGCAAAACATATTCCAAATGACGAGCTTCTCTCAGCTAATGTCGCTCATTTCGAGATGACATGGCGAAGGTGATCGGCTTGTGGTCGGTGAGAATGTGAAATTTCCGGCCCTCCAAAAAGTATTTGAATTGTTTGACTGCCATGTAGATTGCCAACAGTTCTCTACCGAAGGCGCTGAAGTGGGTTTCAGCAGGCTGTAGCTTCTTCGAAAAGAACTCAAGAGGAAACCAAGAACCATTCAGGTAGTGCTGCAGGACGCCTCCAACCACGAAATCAAAGGCATCAACCTGAACACGAGTTGGTAAAGATTCCTGTGGGTCGACAAAGAGAATGGCGTCCTTGAGTGCGTCTTTTGCAGAAGTGAAAGCAAAACGACCTTCTTCCGCCCACTCTACCTTGACTGAGACACCTCTTTTCTTCGGGCGGAAGAGTTCTGTGAGAGGCCGAAGGAGAGCAGCTGCTGCAAGTAGAAAACGATGGTAGTAGTTCGGCATCCTGAGGAACTGCTTCAGTTGCTTCTGCGTTTCGGGTAAAGGAAAAGCACGAATAGCAGCAACACGCTCATGAAGGGAGCGAACACTTTCAGAAGAGACTGTGTGGCCAAGAAACGTGAGAGAGGGTACACCGAAAAGAGGCTTCTCCGGGCTGATACGGATACCGTATTCGTCTAGTCTGGAGAAGACTGCAGAAATGTGTTTCTTGTGTTCCTCTTCGGAGTTGGAAGCTCTAAGCAGGTCGTCGATGTAGGCCCAACAGGAGGGTAGCCCTCGCAAGAAGGCGTCAATTAACCGCTGGAAAGTTTGAGCAGCATTCCGTAAACCGAAGGGCGTTCTCAATAACTCAAAAAGTCCAAAAGGTGTAATCACACCAGTCTTGTAAACGTCCTCGGGTGCTACAGGGATATGATGATAGGCGCGGACCAGAACGATTTTGGAAAATATTGTAGCACCACTGAGGTGGGACGTGAGAGACTGGATGTGAGGGGCGGGATAGCGATCTGGGACAGTGATCGCGTTGAGTGCCCTAAAATTTCCACAGGAGCACCAGTCTCCAAGGGTAGCTTTAAGGACAAGATGTAAGGGTGCAGCCCAATTGCTCTTGGAAGGTCGAACGATTCCCAGCTCAAGCATGTGATCAAACTCAGTCCGAGTTATCTTCAAGACGGCGACCACGTGCAAAGGTTGGAGGACCTGTTGTCTCTATGTGGTGGAGGTCTGAATTCTTGGTGCAGAAGAGATGGAAAGTCCTTCTGCCGGAGAGAGAGAAAGGGGGAAGAAGAAATAGGAAGATGAACAGCGGAAATGTTCCCTACTGCAGAAGGAAAGATGTTGCCTTTGGAGAAAAGGGTGGTGTTGCCATCCACCAAGCGTTGGTTCCGAAGAACCACCAGTAGGTGGAAATGATTCAAAAAATCTGCGTCGATAATCGGTTGAGTGACTGCAACAACTGTGAAAACTCATCGGAAAACCCTCCTGAGGAAGAGGTCGAGGGTGTATGAATGCTCACCGTAAGTATCAATGGTAGTACCGTTCGCGGCGCACAGGAAACGGGTAAGTTGAGTACTGGGAGGAACCAGACAATTTAAAGGGAGACAAATGACAAGAAATCTCGGCTCCTGCATCGATAAGGTAGTGTCGCTTGGTGGAATGGTCGAAAACACGCAGAAGGCAGTGTCGAGCAGTAGAGCCAGTGTCCTGTACCGCTCCTAAGGATTGGCTGTAGAGTTTCCCAAGAATGTGCACGGCTGAACACATTTCCGGGCGTGCTCTTCGAAGGTTCGGTGATAGTAACATTCCCAGCGGTCCTCCTGGCCGAGGGTGACTTTACACGGGGGTGTTATAGTGCGATGCGGGGTGGGGGAGCTGTTGTGGAGGGTGAGGAGGCGTAAATCCACCATGATAGCCTCTATATTTCTCTCCAGGCGGTACAGCCTGTCCTCTAGAGCGGGAGGAAACTGAGAAGAAGCTTCTGAAGGAGGAGGAAAGATATTCTGAGTATGAGCCATAGCAGGAGTGTAAGTGGAGGCTGAATCGGTAGATGTAACAGAATGAGGAGATATAGAAACAACGTGAGGATGCTGGTACCGCATGACATGGTCAGCTGCCTAAGTAAAGGCTCGCAGGGACAAGCTAGAAGGGATCAGTGGTGGCCACTATGCCTTGAACTTGTGGGGGAAACTTTTGCACGAAAATTGCTAGCGTATGGCTTTCTCCCTGGGAGATGGGGAATCCCGAGCTGTGAAAGCATCCTAGATAGCAGCTCTGTAGGGGTCCTGTCTCCTAAGGACTCTCTCCTCAGGAGTTGCTCCAACTTATCCTCCATTGAAGATGAGAAGCGTGCAAGGATCACCTTCTTTAGGGAAGTGTAAGGGGTAGAAGAGGCAGATGCTGTGGCCAGAAAGTCTTGTACCTTCATGAGGGTAACCTCTGGCAGGGCACTCAACAACAGGTTGTACTTCTGAAGCTCGGTGGAGTCTGCAGGGAAAGCTGCTTCTATCTGCAGGAACCATAGATAAGGTACCTACTTTTGCCAAGTTTTTCAGACCCTGCACTATATCCACAAAATGTGTAATGAATATTGAAATACTGCGGTATTTTTCTGACCATTGCGTCTCGCAAAACGCTGGAATACTGCGTATGTATTTTCTTCTCTAAACGGATTCACGAAAGAAATTGACAATGTCTTTAATAGTTGATACAGTATTGCGGATTTCAAATACAGAGTTCAGATCGTTTACTACAGATTCAGTCGATGACTCGCACAATGAAAATATAAAGCTTTTTTTTTATTTTTCTCGCATTATTCTCTGTTCTCCTCCTTCTTTCCCTGCCATAGCTGAGCAGCCACCGTAACCTTGTCCAACGCACTTGTCTGGATCTAGGCCATTCTTGTCAAGAAAACAATCAATAGCACTTGCTATGGCTTTTGCATCCATGGCTTCTAATAATGCAAATCCAATGAATTCTTCACGAACGCACATTTCCGTCTCATCAAAAAATCGATTCCAATAGATAATTATTCATTCCCAGATATATCAGATGTTTCGTCAGCTAAAACGGAATATGTATATGCTTTTTTGACATCTGCAATGATCACGTCGGTCACAACACTCCCACACAGATCAATAAGTTCATTTTGTTATTCTTGGTGATTTATAAGTAGCATAAAAAAATTGTTGTTATTACAGATGAAATTAACTTTTTGTTTGCTGTCTAGTTACCATTTGCATGTCCACTGCTACATCTTCTAAGAAGGATTTCGCTGCTCGTGCAGTTTCTAAGTTCGACCTACTTTCAACATGGCTTTTGCAATATTCATGGATATTCTTGAATTTCGTGAAGGGTTTCACAACAAAGGAACTCTGAATTTCCTGTACTGTATAGTCCTTGCGGGAAAAAGAACGCAATGCAGACAGAGTGGTCCCTTCAAATATCTTGAATATACCAGCCAGGGAGAATATCTTTCAAGCCAACTATGCACGAATTTCCTTTTGAGATATGTAGCGTCATTTTGCAAAATCATAAATTGGAGGAGGCTTTCGATGATTTTTCAGCATTTCTCTTTTTGTGTCAGACGGCATAACACCGGATTTCCCTACCCATTTCCCTAAGTCGTTGTCTTCCTCATACATCTTCTGCTTTGAAGTTGAAGGGCCCAATTCTGATTGTGGATCAGAAACTACCTTCTCTTTTCCGCTATCACTAGGCCCAGTAGGGCTAGGGTTGATTCGCTTTCTCTTCTCAGAACCTGCGAAAATTTAATATATATATATATATATATATATATATAATATATATATATATATAATATATATTATATATATATATATATATAATATAATTATATATATATAATATATAATATATATATATATATAGTATATTATATATATAATAAATATATATATATAATTGTAAGCACAAAATATGAGGTTAGGTAGTAATGACCGCTTCTATATAAGATGAATGAGAATTGCTGTGAGTTTTCTATCTTTATTTCCTTAATTCTATTTTACAAAACGGGTTGGACCCCTGCCCTAAAAAACAAAAACAAAGAATTAGAACAGGGTAAACCTAGTTATTACTATTCTACATATGAATCATATACTGCAGGAAGAATTCCTACAGAATATGAAGCCTATGCAGAGTACAGTAGTGAGTACAAATTGATTATCAGTTTGGAGGGCTGCCCTTCAATGATATGCATAACACAGGCAAGGAAATGATCCTCCTTGGTATACATTTGCATGAAGCAGCATTACATTTGATATGCAGCGTGGGCTTGTTATGTATTTGCATACACAGGAAGGAAAAGGATGCCTGCCTGGTATACATTTCGCATGAAGCAGCATTACCATTTGCATATGAGTCTCACACAAGACACATATAGACATATATTAAAAATTGCCCTATGTTGTTGTAACTTCTATTTGCATTAGAGCTTAGACGAGAGAGAAGAGAGAGAAGAGGAGAGAGAGCGAGAGAGGAGAGAGACGAGAGAAAGAGAGAGAGCAGAAAGAGAGAGCAGAAGAGAGAGAGAGAGAGGAGAGAGAGAGAGATTTGGCTGTGACCCTACTGCACTAAAATCACCTAGCTTGGCCTCTCTCCAAATTGCTATGTGAGGCGCATGCCCACTAGGGTTAGAAATAGTAAATACCGGTCTATGCGACCTCTATTTACTATATTGTTGCTAAAAAAATATATTTTAAATTTCTCTAATTCTAACATTTTTGCGCTGTTACACTTCTGCGCTACTATCACCTAGCTTGGCCTCTCTCCAAACTGCTATGGTGAGGCGCACGCCCACTAGGGTTAGATATAGTAAATACCGCTCTATGCGACCTCTATTTACTATATTGTGCCTAAAATATTATTTAAATTCTCTAATTCTAACATTTTGGGCTGTTCACCTCTGCGCTACTATTACCCAGCTTGGCCTCTCTTTCAAACTGCTATGTGAAGGCGCATGCCGCTAGGGGTTGGTATGTGAGAATAACACCTATTTCCCGAAGAGCTGTTAATTATTCCCACATAATACTTAAACGGATAACTGCAACACTAATCTCCACCTAGTTTTCTCCTTACTCTAGCCTCTAACCCTTAAGTTTGGCTAATTGCTTGAAACGCTACTTAAGCATACCGCGAATTTTACACTGGCATGCATGAACACTTCACTTGTTTTCCTACTAGATTTTAGGCATTCTTTTTGATACGCTATTCAATCTTATGCGTTTTCGTTGTAACCTATTTCTAAACTTCAGCTTTAGGCTCCACCGACTAGTCTAGGTTCGCCTAACTTTGCTCTACTTTACCTAAAAATGTACTTAATTTTTTAATAGGCTGCCCCTTTTTTCTAAACTCACCTTGTTTGGGTTTAATTATTTATTAACACTTAATTGCTTGTAATGGTATTTTAATGTTGTAATTTTGTTATTATTTTGCCACTAATTCCGAAGAAAGGAAGCTACTCTGATGTTGGGATTTTGAAAAGTGATAAATCGGCGG
>JABUQX010058343.1:22500-28262 GCA_015478945.1 Trachelipus rathkii | reverse complement strand
AAAAAGAGGAGTTACTTCTTTAAGTTCAAGAAAAAAAAGGCAAAATATAATCAGAAGGTCTATTTATTTGCGAGTAACCAATAAAAGTCTCTAAAATAGGCTCTCTAATCATATTACTCTAACATTTCATTATTACAATAATTTTATTTTATTTTATTTTTTTTTACATTTTCCTATGTAAGATTTAATCAGGCTCTAAAAATGTTATTCCCTTTTCCTGTAGGCTATTGATAGTTTTACTGAGATATAATTTTTTTATTTTTTTTTTTTTTTTTTTACACTTTTGCCGCCTAAAACTGTTCTACCCACCCAGGATTGCCAACAATGTATCTCCCTTTTCCCTGTATCTATTGTAGTTTTTTGAGATATGAGTTGTACGTTTTTAAACCAATATTCACATATATATATCTATACTCATATATATATATAATATATACTATATTATATATAACTCTATATATCTATATCCCTATACTCATATATACTATATATGTATATATATATATCTTATATATATATTATATATATATATATATATATATAATTATATATACTTTTGATTCTAATATATGATACTATATATTATATATAATATATATATATAATATTACTAATAATTAACAAACAAACTTAATGGAAGTTTGGGGCAAGACTCTAGAAATTTATATTTAAAGCCTGCTCATGTTTACAAACTCGTGTGAATACTCCTTGCAATGTTAGAAACTCCTCAACTACCACAATTTTTTTTGCAAGTGATTGTAACGTGATTTTCTCAAACGAGCAAATTCTACTTGGACTTAAAACCCTCTAACCAAAACGTGACACTTAATATTAAAATGGCCCAATATAAATTCAATTAATTCTATCCTATGTTGCAACTCACGCGTTAGTGCAGTTGCTAGTTTCACTATATTGACTATTCAGTTCTGATTTGAAATTTTCACTCTATTCGTGGACAGCAGATAGTGGTTACGCTCGTCGATGTGTAATTTGAGATTATACTGGCGCTTACTTGATCATTAATTGTGCACAATTGTACGTTTTCATCGACCGTCGGATTATTCATATTATTCTCGGAATAAACATTAGTTAATGACTGTCAAGTGAAGCGTAAATTGCGCATCTGTAAGAAATCCGTCAGACTCATCCATCTACCATACGTGAGACGTATCTTAACATAATTTGAACGTTATTTTAGGAGGAATATGTGATTTTATTTTTTAGTATTAGTTCAAAAATTAATTAAATTATCTATATTATTGAATTATTATTATTTTTATATTATTATTAATTATCTCATTATTATTATTATATATTACTTTATTATTTATTATTATTAATTTTCTATTATTATTATTCATATATTATTATGATTATTATCTATTATTATTCTTTATTATTTATTTTATTATTGATTCTTTTATTTTCTATTATTATTATTATTATTATTTATTATTATTAAATTATTATTGAAATCTTACGTTTTGTCTCTAACCGGTACATTAACTGTTATTCACATTATGAACTTGAAATGAGTTTGTTATTGAAACACAGAATCTGAGTGGCAAGAAATACACCTTCGACAAATTTACATCCCTTAGTTAAAGAATTAAAATTCACTTTTTAAACTCAGATGGTAGGCTTATCGTTGACTGTTCACCTACCCGCTTCACTAGAAAAAAGAAGTTAAAGAAAATATCCGAAAACATCATCGATATTATCAGAATTATGATATCAGAAAATCAATGTTCTGTTATTATTTACCGTGTGAAGCAACATTTTTATCGTTTTTTTTTTTTTTTTTTTTTTTTTTCTTTTAATACGAGAACAAAAAAGCCAGGCGTACTCCTTTTCAAGGGATGTTACATAAAGACATGATATCGAAAATCGCCCAACGCTACTCGTGCATCCCCTTGGCAGTGTCGCGTGTATAGCTAAAACTTCAATAGAAGGAACGCAAGAGTTGCCAAAAGCTGAATTTTATGCTCGAATTTTTTTTTTTTTTTTTTAAAGGGGGCTTGAGCCGACGGTGGGCAGCATGATTGGGGGGACTTCGTTCCCCCCCGTCGTCCCCTGCTGAGGCTGAGAGATCCTTTCCATCTTTTGCGATTTAATCTTGGGTATTCCTCTAGCTTGTTAAACAAAAAAATGTTTTTGGCAACTGACGATCTTACTGCTTTGAAAAAATCGACCAAAATCGATTTTACATCCGTTCGTCTCGATATATAATCGGTTTAAAGCATCCTCTTTAAAGACAAGTTCAAAAGATGAGTTTATCTATATTATATATATCACTCTAATACTATATAACTACTATCATATATATATATATCTATATCATATATATATATATCTATATATATATATCAGATCTTTTCCGTTTTTGAATTAATACTATATATGATTGTCCATATAAAGTATTGGTGACTAATTTAACCTCCCCTACAGAAATGTCAACTTACGGTCGGCTCACGACGGATAGTTTAAGCAGAATATATTTTTCATATAATTTCGGTTAATTTATATAATTCCAAATTATTATATAATTAAATACTACTAAGAATTATTATAATTTTGCACAACAATGTAAAATTAATATATTATATATATATATATATATATATATACTATATATATATACTATATATATATACTATAATTATATATATACTATATTATATATATATATATACTATCTATATACTCATATATATAAGTTTTCAGAAATATGAATTTCAGTTACTAGGTATTTTTTCTTCAATTTTTGGTTTTAGGCTTATTCTTAAGGTTAGGTCTAGTTACGTAAGTTAATTACTTACTTAACTTAATTAACTTACTAACCTAACGCTACCAAACAACCTAGACCGTACTTAACCTAACTAAACAAATTAAAGAAAAATACCTGAAACGGAAATTTAAGTGGTGAAATTAACTATATATATATTATTACTTATATATAATATCTAAAGTATTGTAT
This sequence comes from Trachelipus rathkii, assembly GCA_015478945.1. Lineage (NCBI taxonomy): Eukaryota > Metazoa > Arthropoda > Malacostraca > Isopoda > Trachelipodidae > Trachelipus > Trachelipus rathkii. Next base: position 25,285 of record JABUQX010058343.1, on the reverse strand, counting down.
TATACTATAACTATATATTATATATATATATATATATACTTATATATATATAATACTCTAATAACTATATATTCGGTAAATATTTTTACATTTCGGCAGCCTATTTTTTTAGAGCTTATATTCGATATTTAATGGGTTCGATTAAATCGCAAATTGATACTTCGTAATATCGATACTGGAACTCGATATTTGGTAAATATCTCGATATATTATATAATATATATATATATATACTATATATCACATATATATTATATATAAATATTAATATATTATTATATATTACTATTATATATATACTATATATATTGATATACTATATATATATACATACTATATATATTATATTTATATAATATACCTATATATATAATATTATATATTATACATATATATATATATATATCATATATATCTATATATATATATATATATATTACTTATATCATATATATATATATACTCATCTATATATATAGCTCTTCATACTTATAAATACTACTAACGGCGCTATATATAGTAAAATACAGCAATGTCACAAATGGTTTTTGAGATTTTATGAGTACCGAATAGATTGTTTGCGACTAAATGCGCAAGTCCTCATTTTTGGGGAAATTTTTTTGTTTTTGGGGTATATACTTAACCGAATACCACGGTAGTCCGGCCTGGATGTCAGCGAGTCCGGGTCTCTCCGGCTCTAGGTGGACTAGCAGGGGGATCAGATCCCCTCCGGGGTTGAAAAACGTCCTCCGTCCCCATGTCCAGCGAGCGCATCTAAAATAAGGTAAATCTATCACTTTTAGGGGCTCGTTGACTCACTGTGCCGTACAATTTAGCGCCTAAACTTTAACTGATCCCACTGTGCCGTAAAACTAGCTCTGATAACTTTTACTGATAGCTGTTTAGTAGCTGCCAAAACAGATACATTATAGTACTATATATATATATATTATATATACTATATTATAATATATATATTACTTATATACTATATATATATAATACTATACTATATACTATACTCTATAATATACTATATATATATATTATATATCATCTATTAAAGTACTTACATTCACTATGGATAGTGTCTCGATATAGGTTGCAGAAACTCAGATTTAAAATTTTTCTCCAACTCTTACTATTCGAAAATTCCTTATTAACCATTTCTCATCTCTTTTTTGTTGCAAATTAGGCTTGAAATGTTTCTAAAAAACACTAGCATGCACAATCGTTCTTGGCATATATCAACCAATCACCTACATTCATTTATAACTTTGGCGCGGACAACTCACTTAAACCATGCGACGTCATATCAGCTTTGTAATATATGATGCCGATTTTTTTTAACTTTATCATATTTCAATTAATCGATTTACAACTAATACCGATTTAATACTTACAATACAATGTATTGTTAATTCCCATAAAATATCGACTGGACTTAGTTTATATTTTTGTGCTGCCGAAAATTGTTAAAATCTGCCGATCGTGCCCTATATACTACTATATATATATCTATATATTACTATTATATATTATACTATATTAATATACTATATATATACTATATATATATATATACTATATTATATATATATTATATATATATATCAAATATATATATATATATATATATGATATACTTATATATTTATTATCTATATAATATTACTATTATATATTTTTATAATTATACTATATATTATATATATATATATAATACTATATTTATATCCGACGAGAGCAGTAATAAACATGTTTTTTATAGAATAACTGCAGAATTATTCAAAATGAACCGGGTCAAGCCTTTTGGCGACGATCAGTTTGACGAATCAGTTTTTAGCTATAAATATATTTCATATTATTTCGGTCTTATTTAATTTAATTACTTCAATTTAAAATGTTATTATAATACAGGAATTTTCAATATTTTTAAATTTAAAATAATGGTTTAATTAATAACACGATTAACACTTTAAATGGCTATACATTCCAAATACTTTTAGGAACAATTTGCACAACAAACACGTCTAAATTTCAATCCTGTACATTAACTCACAGCAATAGGGAGCGATATAAATCTATCGATCAGCGTGTATGGTAAATCCAGCATATTCGGGTTGTCTCTCATAAACGGAAAGTTCAACCTATATATAACTATATATATATTAATATATATACTATATATATATATAGTATTATATACAGCTTTATATATTACTATATAATATAATATTATATATATAATTACTATATATATATATATAATACTTAATATCATGGTCAGCCTTCCCGAAAGCATCCATGCATGTAATTAGAACTCATACAGCTACTGGAAAATAAATAACATTTTATTAATCAGGGGACATTTTTATCCATCGCCAATTAAAAAAAAAAAAAAATAACGCTTTTGACAAATTTAAAATAGTTAAAAAATGTTGGAAAACTTGTATGATAAATTACCGTTTTCTGAGATACGAAGAAGCTCGCGTATTCCGAGTGAGCACGCAAAAGGTGCCAATTGTTGAATTTTTTTCTTACTATTTCAGGTGAACGAATATCCACGGGTAAACAAGAACGATGACAGAGTCGGGTTTTCTCGGCCTACCGGGGGGACGACTGGAGGGAGGGACTTCGTCCCCCTCTGTCCTCCGTTGGCTCGAACCCTAAAAGGATATAGAAAGGAAACAAATACATTTTCCTCGCAAAGCGTAAAATTAAACAATACTATTTGGCAACTCTTGCTCTCGTGAAGTATGCAGGATTCAAGGTCACTCACAGC
>JABUQX010058343.1:0-17500 GCA_015478945.1 Trachelipus rathkii | reverse complement strand
GTATGGAAAATGTGGCAAAAAAAAAATTTATATACTACTTTTTCTTTTATAACCAAAACTACGTATAGGTAGACAAAACTAAAAAATCATATGGATCCAGCGTATAAATATTTTTTATGGGGCTCGAGCCGACGGTGGGACAGAGGAGGGGACGATTTCCATACCGTTAGGGGAGGGGCGGAGGACCTCCCGCGAACCCAAATACCAAAGCAGCGGGGGTTTCCGGAGAACCCTTCCCGAGGGGGGGAAATAGTCCTAACCCCGTCGTCCCAGGAGGCCGAGAGACCCCGAATTCTTTGCATCTTTGCGGTTTAACCTGGGGTATTCTTCTTTTAGTTAAAAAATAAAATCTTTTTTCAACATATTTCATGCGCTGATTCTAACAATGTTATTAGTTTTCTTGTTGTAAACCTATATCGTAGTTTGATTAAACAAAAATTAACAAAAAAGTAAAATTTATTTTTTTCATTTTCCATACAAATTTCATACGCTGATTTCCATATATGGTTATCGTTTTCTTGTACCTATCTAGTTTTCGAGATATCAATGCGGGTAATTCTTTAGTTTGAACAAAATAGTTGAACTAATATTCAAGAAATCAATAATCATAATAATAATCAAATATAATAATAATATTAAAATAAATATAGTTATCTGAAAACCTTTAACAGCAGCAATAATTCTTATAACGTCAAGCAAGTAATTAAATAACATCTGTATCTTAAAATATGAATGATAGTAATGTATATAGCAGTGAGCGCTTTTCCTTCATTTTCACTAATCTTTTATAAAAGGAATATTTTTAAAACTAATTTTTGCTTTCACTATATTTTTATATAAATATTTGGAACATCCTTTATACATCACTAGCAACATTTTAGTAAGTTTTACGTTCAAGTACTTTTTATTGCTGCTTATCTAAGAAATTGCCGTCAACAGTATTTAGTAGGACATTTTAGAGTGTGTTAACATGACTGTGTCCTATAATTTATTTAGTCTACAGGGATCTCATTAAAAAAAAAAAGAAACAGCTGTTATTGGACCAACCTTTTCGCGCTCATTGAATTGAAATAATCGAAAAAAATCGAATTCATTTTGTTCGTACTCGATATATATGGTTTAACTACCTTCTAAAGGAGAAGTCTCCTATACATATATATATAATCATATTATACTATAACCTATATGTTATATATATATATACTATATCTATATATATGTATCATATTATAATATAATTATATATATATATATATATTATTATATTATTCTATTAGGTAATAATTGGTTTAGAGCGACAACTTTCATCGAATCCAAATCTCAAAAACTACAAGAGCAAAGGAAAAGGAATCATTGCTGAATGCCTGGGTCCAATTTTCGGGGAAAAATGTAAAACAAAAAAAAAAAAGAAAAAAAAAGAAAAGTAAAACAAAATGTAACTTAAAACTACAATAGCTACAGCGAAAAGGAATACATTTTTGGAATCCTGGTAAAATTTTTAGATAGGAAAATGTCAAAAAAATAAAAAGTAAAAAATATTATTGTGTAAATAATTTAGTAATTGATTAGACGAGGCCTATTTATGAGAGCCTTTTATTGGTTACTCCGTTAAAAATAAATAGACTTTCTTATTTAAATTTTGCTTTTTTTTTTTTTTTAACTAAAGAATACCCCAAGGGTATACCCACCAACGATGGCAGGAGTCGGGTCTCTCGGACCTTTCCGGGGAAACATGGGTAAGACTAAATTCCGCCTCCGGGGAGGTCTCCGGACCCCAGCTCTTTGGTGTATTATGGGTGTCGTCGGGGGTTCCTCCGGCCCCTCCCTATGGGGTTATGCGAAAACGATCCCCCCCCTGTGTTCCCGTCGGCTCGAGCCCCCTACAAATTGAAGTTACTTAATTTACATAATAATTATATTTATTACATGTCCCTGCTCCTAAAAAAAAAAAATTGCCACAATATATTATTTTATTTATTTATTTTATTTTTTTTTATTTACCTTTTCCTAACTAAATTTTACAAGGATTCCCAAAAATCGTATTCCTTTTCCCTGTAAGCTATTGTAGTTTTTTGAGAAATATATTTTTTTCTTTCTTTTTTTTTTTATTTTTTTTTTTTTTACATTTTGCCCCTAAATGGACCAGCCTTCCAGCAATGTATTCCTTTCCCTGTACCCGCTAGTGTAGTTTTTTGAGATACTGGATCGATGATAGTTTGTCGCTTCTAAACCAAATATCCATATAATCATACTATTTTTATCATATACTTATATATATATACTATATATATATATATATATAAAATTATCATATATTAATATTATATACTAATATATATATATATATATATTATACTATATTAAGTATATACTATATATAGGCACATTTCCTTTAAAAGGTAGTTCCAAAAAATGTCATAATATCGCACAACGCGCAACTCTGCTCATGCAGCCAGCAGTGTCACGTGTTAGCTAAAAACGCAATAGAAAGATCGCGAAAAGTTTCCATACCAAGTCTGCTTTTTTTTATCATCGTTATATTTTTATATGTTAATTTTTTTTATTTCTTTTTTTTATATATTTTTTTAAGGGGCTCGAGGCCGACGACGGACGAAGGAGGGGACGAAACGTTCCGCCCCGTCCGATCCCCGCTGAGGCCCGAGAGACCCTGACTCTTTCAAATCTTTGCTATTTAATATTAATGTAAACCTTTTAAAAGTAAAAAAAAAAAAAAAATAACTCACTTGGCAACCTTGTCGCACTTTTGCATTGAAATAATCGAAAAAAAAATCGATTACATGGTTCGTTCGATATATATCGTCCGGTTAACTACTTTTACAAGGATAAGTTCCTATATATATATATAGTACTATAGTATATATATATTATATGATATATATATATTATATATACTATATTATATTAGTACCGATATACTATATAATATATACTATATAATATATATATAGTATAACTATAGCGTGTAATTGAGTCTTAAAACTAGCAACACTCATCGATTTCAAAAACCTACAATTAGATACAGGGAAAAGGATATCATTGTTGGAATCCTAGGTACATTTTTAAGTGCGGAAAATCGTAAAATATATATATTATATATTATATAACTATATTATATATCTATATCATATATATATACTATATATATATATATATATATTATATATATATACTTCAAAAACTACAATAGCTACAGCGAAAAGGAGGACATTTTTTGGAATCCTGGTAAAAATTTTACATAGGAAAAATTTGTAAAAAAAAAAAATAAAAACAATTATTGTTAATAATTATAGTAAATATGATTAGAGACCCTATTTAGAGACCTTTTTCTTGGTTACTTCTCTTAAATCAATAGACTTTCTATTAAATTTTCAGCTTCTTTTTTTTTTTAGCTATCAACGAATACCCAAGGGTTAATACCGCAACGCGATGGCAAGGAAGTCGGGGGTCTCTCGGCTTCGGGGAACTACCGGGGTAGGACTAAATTCCCCGCCCTCCGGGGAGGGTCTCCGGAACCGCCCGCCTTTGTATTTTGTGTTTGTGTGCGCCGGGGGTTCTCCGACCCCTTCCCCTACGGGTATGGAAAACGTCCCCCCCTGGTTCCCCGTCGGCTCGAAGCCCTCATTGCCGTGGTAATACCTTTACAATAATACTATATTATCTGCTGTCCCATCTCTAAAAAAAAAAATAGCGCATAGTTTATTCTTATTTATTTTATTTTATCTTGATCTTTTTTTTAAACAGTTTTCCTAAACTAATATTTTACAAGGATTCAAAAATGTATTCCTTTTCGCTGTAAGGGGGGAAGTTCTTTGAAGATATGGATTTTTTTTTTTTCTTATACATTTTCCGCACTAAAATGTTACCAGGACTCAAAACTGTATTTCTTTTCCCTGTATCTATTGTAGTTTTTGAGATACTGATTTGAAGTTTTAAACCAAAAGTTGTAGTTTTAACCAATTATTACCACATGATATATATTACTATATATACTATAATATATATATATATATATTACTACTATATTAGTCTCTATATTACTTATATATATATATAGATATATATATATATATACGGCTTATATGTATTAATTATTACTATAATACTATATATATATATTAGTGATCCGGAGATTTGAAATTTTTGCCGATGAACGACTTGAGATTAGAGCAAATTTCTTGCTGGATGCGATGACGATTAAATTGACAACAAACTTAAACAATTTTCTCTCTCTCTCTTCTCTCTCTCTCTGCTCTATATATAATATATATATATATAAATATATTATATACTATATATATATATACCGTATATATTCTATATTATATATTATATATAACTATATATATATTATATATATATTATATATATATATCACTTAATAGTACCTAATATAATATATATATATATATATACTATTACTACCATATAATATAAGGCTGCAGACAGAGGGTCAGGGGGGCTTCAACCTCCGAAATTAACTTTTAGCGATCAAAATTTTATGATTACTTAAGCTCTCAATAATAAATACATAATAATAATAATAATAAATAATATAATTAATATATAATATAATAATAAATAATCTAATAATCAATGAAATGAAAAGTATTATATTAATTGGAAATGAGGAGACATGTGTTTGTGGGTCCGTACGATTTCATAGGTCAAGTGGTTGTTCCTCATACATGTATAAAATTTTAATAGAGCCAGGAACCTAAATGCAAGGTTTTCCAAGTTTGCCAGATGATAGCAAATTGTTGCTACCTCAATAAGGATAATGATGGATGTATAAAAATTTAAAAGGATAAGGAGGGAGCTGTAATCGTATGATGGGATGCGCAGGTTCATTTCTTCTTCATCTAAATTTTTCTTTCTCATTCATTCCTTCTAAAACTAAATTTTCTGTTCCTCATAATCCATGTTTGATCGTGCATATTCTCTGGCCATTCAGGCTAGAGACAGTGCCTATCGGGTTGTGGAAAACATTCTCGTTCTGCCTAATCACTCCGTCGCTACATTCTTCATTCAGCTAGAAATCCGTTGCAGGGATACTCTTCGACGAGCAAAGCTGGCTTTCATCAAATGAAAGTCGCGCTAACCCTCTTGGTTCTCCTACTGACAATCTTTTCATCTCTAGCAACTTCTGTAAAATCTGCCTTTCATCCTCTTATTCCGATACTGATCATGATTGTTGTCTCAATTCTCAACTGAAAAGCTGCTAATCTCTTCGGGCCCCCTTCGCATCAACTATCATTCTCTATGTCTTAATACTAGCACTTTTCCCCTCCCTCAGTGTTGGAAGCACCCGCACATGTCCAACCTATTTCCGAAAAAGGAAGTCGCTCTGATCCTTCTAACTATCCGCCCTGTAGCTCTCACTTGTAATCTTCTATCTGAGATCTTTGAAACCTTTCTCACTCACTTCTTAGATCATCTGGAACTCATCCCTGCAGTCCCGATCGCACAGTACGGGCTCTCGTTGCAACGACGTCTTACTGGCGATATACCATTCCTATCTACCGATTTGTGTTTTTTCGGCTTTTAGGAACTACGGGGAGACTTGGCGTTGGTGGCGCTTGACATACTCCAACAGCATTTGAACAGAGTATGGCACGCGTAATGCTCTCCAAGCTCCCTCCTTTGGGTTTCCCTCCTTCTCTTTGCTACTTATCATCTAGTCTTCTTTCAATCGTCAACTATCGGCTGTTGTTTTCGATGGGGCGAACTTCTTCTTTTCTGGTCAATTAGGGGTGTTCTCAAGGGTTCTGTCTTATCTCCCTACTTTTATCCTACTTTTCATTAATGATCCTTTCTCTCTATCCATTCACATCACCTATACACTAATTAATGACCCGACTCTTCCATTCTCTTAACGTCATATAATTCTACTCCCGTCTTTTACTTCTAGAACTGCTCTCGTCTTACATCTTTCCGGATTTTATTCTCGCTGATGGCTAGAAATCAACCTTTCGAAATTCAATTCTTTAAAACCAACTTCTACAAATTTCTTCTCCAAAATCCCTTCTAACTTTCCTATCTCTTTCGACGGTTCCTTCGTCTCTCCTGTTGCACAATATACCAACATCCTTGGCCTTACATGAAAAAAAATGTCTTGGAAACCTCAACATCACAACGACGGTTGCTAGGGCGGCTCAAAGAACTGGAAGTTCTGTTTGCACTGTGGACTTTGCCTTTTCTCAGTTGCCTCTGCCCCGCTTATACCAAGGATCTCTCATCGCCCATGTATGGAAGTACTGCTCTCATATCTGGGGGGGGGCTCTGGTTTCACCCGGCTTTTGCGACAGAGTCGAGTCAACGGCAAAAGGCTGTGGATTGAATAATGTTCTGCCTCACTTTCTTTTCCATGTTCGCTACCCTTGCCCCTTCTAACCTTTGCGAGCTCATCGCATCGTTAGTGCTATTTCTTTATCCCCCTTAACGCGCCTACCGTCCCCCTCCCCACCCCCCCACCTGGCAGCCCGCGCAAGTGCTCTGAGGGAGCCTTATCCACTCGCGTACTCGACACCAACTTACGACGCACTTGCCTCTGCAAATATCCCTGATGAAAGGTATCAAATCTTTCAACGACAAGGATGCTTCGAAATTAGAACATCAAGGATCATTCTTTTAAATATTGCAGTGCCATTCTTTGTTTTCTTTGTTTAAAGTAAGGTTAATCAAAACTCTTTTTATCTCCGAGAATATCTTGTTATCGAACATCATCCTAAGGAGTTGTAAAGCATAATGAAGCACTCATCCATACCAGATATGATGTCACACCAAGATAACATCCGCTTCTTATATTAATATGATTTGAATTATTGTATTGATTTACTCTATTTATGCTATGATTTGTAACTGAAAGTTATTTTTTATAGACAACTCTTTTTTTTTGCTGTATCCTGAATAGACTTCATTAATGCGTTAAAAGCAATTTTAACATCATATGTTACAACCACACATACCTAGACCTTCTCAAACTTAAATTTAATCCTTGGTATTTTGGTATTCGTCCAAACAAAATCCACCGTAGCTCTGTTGCCACAAGTTACTCATCAGAATTGCAGCTCCTCCTCTCCCCTTTCTCATTCCTCTCCACTTCCACATGCACACATTTCACCCCACATCACTTGTCTTCACCGCTTCCTTTCATCTTTGTTCTAGCCACAGCGGTCAAATCAAATTTACCCATTTCAAATAAATCCTTCATCTCTCTTCTCCTCACCTTTTATTCTCTGACATTCATTGTTCCCAGACGTTTCATGCAGTTTTGATGTTTCTTGTCCACACTCTCTCAAACTCCTTCACCAAATACCACAACCCTTCTGAATCCTTCGCCACCACAGGTAAGTATCATCCTGCAAATAGTATACATGTTCACTTGCCATCTATCACCCTCTTATCATCAATTCCACCCCCTCCTCCTCGATATTCCTCTGCAAACACTCTCCAAAAAAATTAAAAGCCAAGCATAGGCACACTTAAACGATCTTCGAAGTGTCGCCCTGCTAACCTCTACCATCCCCACGCCACAAAAACTCACTCGACTCTTTCCACAGCCGCCTACGATGACTTCTCACCAGCACAGGTCAGAATTTAAAAAGGCCGGAGAACCGGATACCTTTAGATCCTAATTTACAGCCCAGCCTACGCAATGTTTTCCCAGCACCCTCCATTAATTCACCCCTCTTCACCATCATATGTTCTCAGATCTAAAAAACACCCAGTTACACCTCCCTTCTTTCTAAACCTTTTCTCCACAAGCATGCTTCATGTGAATACTTGATCCACACATACCCTTCCCATCCTTTTAATATCTGTTCCTCCCCCTTTCTCTCTTCCGTTAAATCTTTCACCCTCTCAATTAGTATTCTCCCATACACTTTCCCTACGACACTCAAAAGACAAATACCTCTATAATTCCCACACTCCATCCTATCCCCTTTCCCTTTATACAGGGGAACCAAACAACCATCCTCCCAATCCTGTGGAACTACTCCCTTCCTCCAACATAAATTATATAACCTATAAAGCCATTCCTCCACCCTCTGCCTCCCATCTGTAACATTTCCATACTCACACCATCTAGACCTGTTGACTTTCCTTTTTTTCCTTTAGATAACGCCCTAATAATTTCTTCCATTTGTATTTCCATATCTTCTTCCCGTCCCTCTTCACCTCCATCCTCACCTCTTGAAAACCCTCCTCATCTTCCACCCAAATCATTCAATAATCCTCTAAAAAATTCCCCCATCTTTTCCTCACCCCATCTTTCCCCTGCCTACTCCATTTCCCCATCCCCTCCACCACTCTCCCCTAAACCCCTCCCTCTTCTTTCGTTTTTTATTTACTGATGCTTTCCAGAATATTTTGCTCCCCGTTCAGAATTTTCTGTCACTTTCTACACCACATCTATTGCATTTCTCTCGCCCTCTCCACCCCCTTTGCTTCCACTCTAACCCCTCTAAATTCCTCCCAGCTTTCCCTTCTCCTATTCCCCACCCATTTCACATAGGCCTCTTTTTTCTTTTTCACCAACTTTTTCACCTCCTCATTCCACCATTCACTTCCTTTCCTTCTACATGCTCCCACCTTTTTTACTTCACATATCCTTCTGGCCTCTTCACAAAATGTCTCTTTAAATCTCTTCCACTCCTCCTCCACATTCCCTAATTTCCGTTCCTCTCACGTCCCTCCACCTATCCTCCATACCCTCTCCTAAACTCCTCTTACACAAGGTCTCATCTAATTTTTCCACCTTAATGACTTCTATTCTCCTCTTTTTCTCTTTCTCTAACCGTTACCTCTCCCCCTACCCTTAACCTAAGCAACCACCAAATAGTGATCATATAACCCTAACTGCCCCTCTGAATACATTTACAGCTGAAGGTAATCTGCCTCTATCCTATTCTATTTATACACAAATATCAAGTAACGCCCTCCCCCCGTTATCTCACTTTTCCATGTATACTTATGATTTTTCACTTTTCTTGAACCCAGTATTCCCAACTATCATTCTTCTATCAACACATAACTCTAACAAACTTTCTCCATTAACATTCCTTTCCCCTACCCCAAAAGGACCTAAAATTCTCCCCATCTCCTCTCTTCCCCCTCCTGCATTCAAATCTCCTAATAAACAATTTTATCATTAACCCCGAAACTTCCAACAATCATTTCAGGTACCAAAACTTTCGCTCTCCATCAGTTGCTCGATCCATTTACTGGTGCATACGCGCATATAAAGAAACCCACATTTCCCCCCCACTAATTTTCACTTAACCCACATTATCTCGAATTCACCTAATTTCACACTTTTACCTTTATCCACACCTCTTCCTCATAACTATTTCCTACCCCTTCCCTCGCCCTCACTCTTCGTTCACCCCCGGAATCATACCCTTAATTTTCCAGAAAGACCATCTCCTTCTACCTTTCAGCGTTGTTTCTGTTCAACCTTAGCCACAATCCAACCTTTTTCTTTCACATTAAACCCCACTTCTTTCCCTTGTTCAGATCCTCAATTTATCCTCTCACATTCATTACAACCCCACTCATAATCTACTCTCTTGTTGCGCCATCCTATCTCTTTACTCACCCTCACTCTCCCCCTTAATCCCTGACCCTCTTATTCACACTCTACTTTTCTTTATTCACCACACTTGATTAAAGCTGCACGTTACCGTCGATTCCCACAACCTGAAGGCACTTCCCAATACCTCAAAGCTCCAAACCCCGCTCAAACATCACACCCTAAAAACTTAAAATTATGATTCTAAAATTACATTCTCAAGCTATAACCTATAAAATTCTTAAACTTAATGTTTTTGTTTACGAATTTATAAAACTATGTTGAAAAAAAGCTCCTCTTCTTCTCAAAAGTTGATGTTGATTACGATATATATACGTTCCCTGGTAAGTCACTTCCTCCGTAATAGGATTCTTGGTGGAAATCTATCTTTATATAAAATCAGGGAGGGTCCCTATATAATCTCCTTCTGTCTTGATGATACTCTTCTTAGAGTTCCTTTACTTTTATCTACACTTAATTCTTCTTACTATGATACCTTTTCTTAGATGGAAGTACCCTCCTTACTATCTTGAAGAAGTACCAACTCTCTTCTCAATCACAGAGGTTCCAGTTTTCTATTAATCTACCCTGATGTTGATTTTACTTCCTGACACAAGTATCTAATTTTCAAAAGAAAAACTCAGTTCCTCTAATAGATTGGCCCTTGAGAAACCTGACTGTGCGCTTTTTCAAGTAGACAATAGCACTGACAAAGAAGAAAACCTCAGAGATTTATCTATATAAATTTCACGCAACACTTGTACTTATATATATTATATATCTAATATATATTAGATATATAATATATTTATATAATAATATATATATATATATATATATAATATATATATATATATATAATATAATATATTATAATATACTATTAAAACAACAAAACTGAGAAAACAAGGCAAAGATTTTCGTAAATAGTATTATATAATATATATATATATTATACTATATATAACTAATATATATATTATATTATATATATATATATATATAATTTATTTTAATTTATAAAATAATATAATATAATATGCACGTAAGTATATAAGTAATATATATATATATACTATATATATAAAATCAGTTATGCGGGGACGGCCTCCGTTTGGATCTGTTAATATTAAAGGAAATACTTCTATATAATATTATATATAAATATATATATATATCATAATTATATATATACTACTATGATATAGTATACCTATATACTATATATATATATATATATATATTATATATTATATATACCTATACTTTATTATATTATATATTATATAATTATATTATTATTATATATAATATATTTTATATATAATATATATTAGTAATAATTGCTGGATACTTGAAATATTTGATTCTGTAAATAAGGACTCAAATAATCGATCAATGCAAGTTTAACCAACTCATTAAATTAAAAACAACAAATATATATATCAAGAGCAAATATTTTCTTAAACTTATATTTCACAAATTATTATTCTCAAACAACACATTTATTCATATGTAAACCTTATAATGTAATCGCCAAGGTTTAATAATCATAATTAAAATATCTACCCTAATCTAATTAGCCTAACAATTATTTAATAGATTTTAAAAGTGTTACAAATTTAGTATTCCTTATAAAATGCACACATCCTTATCAACTTGGTAATTCTCACTTCCACTTAATTCACTGGCAATGTTCGTTAAGGATAAATAATAGTTTAGCAACGAGGAAAATTAAACGTCAAATAAAGCCAACCATAAGGTTCGTCGGACACTGGATAGTAGAATAATTCACTATAATCATCACTAAGATATTGTCATAAATTTGAGGACCAAATCGAGTAAATACCCGAACAACTTGTAATAAAGAATATGGACGTTATTACTAACCATTCTAAGAATTGCGCATACTTAGATTTACCATTATAAATCCCAATAAGTTGTGATATTCAGTAATTGCCACTTTAGGGCGAGTTAACCTAATTCCAACTTGGTTCTAGGCAGGCAAGAGAAAAACTGATTTATTAACTGCTGTTTTCAATTCCGTTTGAACTCATCACCGACGCTTATATATTATATCTTTTTTATTATTTCCAACCTTTTATTACTGTTTAGTTGCCTAGTCTCTAGGCTCAATCCCTATTAAAATAAATACCTTGTCAATAACAATTCCTTTTAAAATTTATATTATATACAATTAATTATTTATATTATTTCCTTACCGTTTCGTACGGGATCTTTTCTTCTCTTGGATTTTCCTTTCATTCCTCTTTATATTCATCGTAGTTTCATAATTCAGCATATCACAAAAACCACGTATGCATTCTAAATTTTATTGACAACACAGTTTCATCATGAGGGAGGGATGGCTATCTACCTGCAGTTTAGAGTTAAACCTAGACTGATTGACAGGGTGATCCAAAATACACCCTCTAACACACTTAAAATCTTTACGTACTCGAACTAAGCGTTGCCCCGCATCATGAGTCCCCAATCCTTGGGACTTTTTCCTTCGCCTTCTTACACCTGTGGCAATCCGGTCTCAAGTTATAGTAAAATTTTAAGATAACTCTCTCGTCATCTCTCTCTCTCTCTCTCTCTCTCTCTCTCTCATCTCTCTCCTCTTCTCTGCGTCTGCTGCTCTGTGTCTCTCTCTCTCTCTGCTCTTGTATCTCTGTGCGGTTTCCTCTCTTCTCTCTCCTTTCTCTCCTCTTCTAAAATATATAATATATATATATACTATATATATATTATATATATATATATATATATATATATAGTATATATATATATATTATATATTATTGTAATATACTCATATATTATATAGTATATAAATATAATATATATATATAGTATAGGAGGGAAACTAGCAGGCCAAGGTCACATCCGAAAGTGTGCACCGTATTGTTGTTGGCAAATGTTTGCAAAGCAACAGTTTTGCAAACATGTGGTTTTTTTCAAGCTTGACGTGTCAAAGTTAGGGTTTTCAAGTTCGGTGAGACCGGAATTTAAGGTCTGGAAGGTATTCGATTCCGAGGTCTAGCCGCTCTGAACTCAAGGATTTTAGCCCAGAATGGTGCGGTCGGAGCCCTCAAAAGGGCTTTTTGGGTCCTAGAAGGTTTTAAATGATCGATAGATCATTTTGATGATTTCCACAACCTGATCCGATACTTACGTGATCCCTACTGCACGCCTATACCCCGTAAGATATCGATCTCTTGAACTATCCCTTCTTATTGCTACTGCTCTGCACGTTATATTATATAAAAAACATAATCCGAAAGAAAATAATTACTATAATTAACACATTGTCCACCCTAACTCGCTAGAGGTGACGCTGCGAATAGGTTCCGTTTAGCTTATCTCTCTATTTCACTGAAGATCGAATAGTACGAACTAACTTGCTTCTTTAAACTTGTAAACTTATATATTAACTCTATATATGGGATAAGGACGAATCGTTATATAGTCGTGTTAGGATGGTAGGGGTAGTGAGGTGGGGTCGCCCCGCCCGAGAGCGAAGTGAAATAGAACTTCGAGCGCCGTGCGCACCGTTGTGCTGTATTTTGGGTGTAGTTACCTACATAAGATCCAGCGAAGCGCCCTATCATCACCTGATATACTCATCTCCCAATCCAGCAGGTGAGTCACAGGCGGTTTTGGTGACGACTGGTAGGTACATTGCCCTAGCAGTTCCCCGCCACAGATTGTAGTATCACCCACTACAGGTGTAGACTGCTTCGATTGCCCCTCGTTCCATCGCCAAAGCATGTCAGAATACGTCCTGAGAAAGCCACGTTAGGCTTATACACGTATCTTATATATTATTGAACTGCTGAGTTATATGATGACGCAGATCATACTTTCTATAGAGGATATACTCTCCCTCTGCATTCCTCCCCTGGAAGGGGGATGCTGCCCCTAAAAAATTAAAATGATCCTAGAAGACTGAAACTTTGCGAGAGACAAAGCAACATCGCGATGGAGGCCGGTCGGCTGCGCTCCAGTCGGGGCCACTCCCGAGTCGGATCGCGATGCCTTGACGGTTCAGTCGCGGTAGGTTAGATGATGTCCATGAGTTCTTCGTGAGTTCCAGAGACCCCTAGCGCCGGTAGGAGGTCCGCTTCCTGAAAAAGAAGAATCGAACGAAATCGCCATCGAATTGCAAACAGCAATACTCAGATAGTGAGGAGGAAAGAAGAAAGAAGAAGGAGAAGCTGACAAGACTATTATATATGAATTGAAGAATGAGGAGTAGTCTGAGAAGGAATCGAGTATATTTGGTACAGGCACGGTGCTGGAAAGTGCTGCCGGTGATCGAGTATATTAAATAATTCTGTGTTTTATCCCCCACTGATACAATCGTTGGCTGTCTCTCTCTCGTATAGTTGGGTTATCGAACATTCTAGCTCAGGATTTCGAAAAATAACTGTTTCAGACGCTGATGCAAGATAAAAAATACTATAAATTATCATATAGAATAACAGATAGCGAATGAACGTCACATCCATGCTAAATATATACAATAACCCGAGCCCTCAAAATCAATTTACACTTGATAATGTTTATAACTTAACAAATTTACGTTTTACATACGCCTAAAGCAGAGTAAATCACTAAATCCAAACCACTATCAACCGCCCTCGCTGACCACTGTGATCTATTGTTTTATTTATTTTGATAAGGTTCAAAGACCGTTATCAAAACCAAATTCCGACATGCTCCGATACACAAATCAAAAACCACCAATCCAACCACCCTCTATCTATTGTTGGATCTAATCTATTGATTCAATTCACCAGTTTTCGAGTAGCTTTCGTGGATAGACTAACATAAAAACAAATCTTATACACTATCAGCATTATATGCTCTACGTAACAGAAGGTTTCTCATCATTAATAAAGATTACATATCATCATGTTGACTAATGGAAAATTAAGTGATCTTTATAGAGACAAACCTAATATATCCTTAAGCACGAATAAACTGTAAATGTTAACAAAGTTCCTCAGCTTGAACAAACAGTAAGTAAGTAACTAACATAGCATAAGAAGACGTAACCTATTCACCACCTTTTCTAACATAATCACTGATATTTCTACTCAACATGGGAGTAGACAGTTAACATAAAAAAATTTACCACTAACTTCGTCACCATGAACTGATCAACGAATATATACCTACGTAACAAAATTTTCACATTAATAAAGATTACTAAGCACAGCTGAACTAAGAAAATAATGTACATCTACACCTGACACACCTTAACATGAATATATATTATATTAACAAAATTTCCTCAACTTAACAACCAGCAAGTAACTAACATTCATACTCTCTCTCTCTATATATATACGTGAACCTATGTCCTATCACTTTTGTTTTCCGAAGAATTCTCGTAACATTATCAACTAGATAAAATAAGACCTAGACAACACGCACCACACACACCACACCAACCACAACACACACGATGCACGAGCACCACACGCAGCACACGAACACGACACACACAACACATCGACGACAACACCGAAGCACACTACAGAAACGTAAGATTTGGACTTATAATATCATTGAAGAAGTATAAAATGTTTTAGTACTATCAAATATTTTTTACATAATTAAAAATTAAACATTAAAAAAAAAAAAAAAAAAAAAAAAAAAAAAATTAAAAAAAAAATAAAAAAATTAAAGCATATAAACTTACAAAAAAAAAATAAGAAGTGAGAAAAATAGGTTCAAGAAGAAAGAAACAAAAAAATAAAAAAAGAAAATAGAATAAAAATAAAAAAATTGAACAATAAAAAAAAAAAAAAATGATATATCTCTATAAATAAAGTTAGAAGAAATAAATTTAAAATAAAAAAATTAACAAGATATAACTAAAATAAAAAGTTAAACAAAATATATACAAGGGTATATGTTATATAAAACTAGGTAAAAACAACAACAAACCAGTATATGCATTTATATATATATATATAAAAAAATTATATTAGTTCGTTTATATTATATATATATGAAAAGAGGATTTGAAACATATAAATGTAGTCTTCAACATTTAGAAAAAAACGGTTTATCTTTGCAAAGATGCAATGCATTGACGATATGTACATGTTAGAACAGAATCATTAATGAACAATAGTTGAATGATCTAAGAATTAATGACACACTCACGAACAGCACACACACACACACGACCACACACACAACACACATACACACACCACAATATACACACCAGCACATTACACACATAAGACACACACACACACACAACACACACACATACACACATATTAATATGCGTAAACCGTAAACAAAGTTTCACATTAGATAAAGCTAAACATCAGCATCACCTGATTAAAAAATACACCTTTGTCACATATTTTCCATCTTTTATCATAACATTTATATATCTATATATCAGAAACTTACCAGAACCATGATTGTAATTATCATTTCTTTATCTATAGTAACTCTAAGGCGTAACAAAGTTTTCACATTATAATAAAGATACTTAGCATCATCTGAACTAAAAAATAATGTTACAGCACAACCTGACAAGCTCTAAACATGAGATAGAGCGGGGTCTAACAGTTAACAAATAGGTTTGTTCCTCACTTAACAACCAGTAATAACTAACATTACATGCCAAAAACGCACCTATCACACTTATTTTTTTTCAAGATATGTTGCTCTAACATTTTCAGACGTAAGAATAAATGACAGTTACACCACACACACAAGCACACACAGACCACACACAACACCACACACACACATCCACACACCACACACCACACACACATCAACACACACACAGCACACACACACACAAACACACAACAACAAATTAAGACTAAAGTATAAATGAAAATAGAATTTTATAAAATTAAAAATTAAAAAATTTAAAATGTAAAAAAATTAAAATAAAAATAAAAGATTCAAAAAAAAAAAGTATAAACGTAAAATAAAACTTAACAAAAAAATAAATTTGAAAAATGAAATCAATTTTTAACTAAAAAAAAAAACTAGAAAATGAAAAAAAATAAAATAAAAAAACTAACAAAAAAAAAATGAAAAAAAGAAATTAAATTTAAAGAAAAAATTCTGATAAAAATTTAGAAAAATAAAAATATAAAAATCAAAATAAACGCAAAGACTATTTGTAAATAAGAAACATTATTAAAAAAGAAGAAAATAGTTTATAAGGCATAAATTTTGTTTCAAACTTAGAAAAAAAATTAATTAGCCGTTAACTAGTTGATATTTTTATTTTTTTGAGATTGAAAATATAAATTTGCGTCTCAACATATAGAAAAACGGTTTATCTTTGCAAGATTCAATGCAAATTGACGTTATGTACATGTTAGAACAGAATCAGTTATGTTAACAGTAGTGTAATGAACTAAGAATCATACACACTCAACATTACACACACAACACACATACAACACACACAATTAAGAAGAAGAAGCTTTTTATGGTAAAATCTTCCTGTAAACCAATGAAACTGAGCTCGTGCTTCTCTACTCGTTGAAACGCCTTTCGGGATGGAAGTTAGTAACTTGTGTACGTATTTCAATGTTCTGACTAAGTGGAGTGTAACGCAGCTTATATCGGAACACAAACGAATACACTCAGACCATGAGAATGTCGCCCAGCATAATTATAAACGACAAAAATATTTCAACATTTTAATGAAGAAACACACAAAAATCCCGATAACAGCAAAAAGAAAGCTTCATCATAACAGAGTAAAAATGATTTTATGGAATTGCGCCTAGGGAGTCTTTGCTTCTTAAGGAAACATTAAACCAGATAAACTAAAAATATAACGAAATGTCCAATTTTATGAAACACATCTTTAAATGACAAAAATGTCAATGTACGTTAACT
>JABUQX010058342.1:0-10711 GCA_015478945.1 Trachelipus rathkii | reverse complement strand
ATCGCATTGAATAAGTAATGAAGGCACAGCAAAGTAGAAAGATTCTTTACCAACCAAGAGTGGCACCCCTACTTGGTTAAAGGTATTTCGAATCTTCCAAAGGAACTCATCAAATACATACTCTCCTCGATGTTACACAGAGGATCCAATAAAAGCTTGTTTTACCAAATTCCGCTAGGGACACCTAGCACGCTTCGGACAACAATATGTCTCGCTGAATGCTTCCGAAAAAAAGCGCTAATAGTGATGAGGCAATTTTCCATACATACTGTTACTCTATCTCATTTCCATGCAACCACCAAGGCGACGAAACAAAGGGTAAGGCGAGCAACCCTTTGAGCGTTTTCGTGGAAGTGCCAAAAAAAAAGTTTTTTTAGCTGCCAAATTCAAAAATGGTTATTGGATTATATCAGACCATTATACGGAGCTCACGTACCTCTGACGCCTGAAAATGTAACAAAACATGTACTGATATCGTAATATCTAAGCTTGCTTGGGGGTGTGAAACGGACAAGTATCTTAAAGTCATAGATCCAAACCAATCTATGTGACTCGAAAGTAAGAGGAAATCAAAATCAATTGAAGAAATTGAAACGAACCGCCGACCCTCGCTATCCCTCTACGAACAGTCATGATTGAAGAAATAGTTTAAATACTCTTTATTTATATAGGGAAGAGGAGACGAAGGCGAAGACAATCAACGTGGCACTTGCGGTCTTGAAAGGCACCACAGCTCCATCCCCTCTAAAAGTCCTTTGAAACTAAAGTTATTTCTTTTTTTTCTTTTACAGGAGAGACGAAAGCGAAGGAAGGCCATGGCCACTCGGTATTTGATAGCCTCGCTCCCCATCGAAAAATACCAATAATTATGACTTCACTGCATGGACTGGTCGTTGATTACGGACAACCAAGTTGGCAAGAGAGTCAAAAAAATCAAGTCAGTACAGGCGCAATGTTCGTTTTGCGTGAGGGTCCGAGAGGGATATAACACCCACACGCAGAAAGAAAAACCTCTCAGTTTCACGTCAGTCGCGAAATTTTGAAGGCAATGAAAACGTAGCAATTGAAACTTTTGAGAGCAGGCGTAAGAACGGAAGAGTCAGGTCTGAGCAACTGACTGGAAGTTGCGCCTCCAGTACATCTCAGATCTTATAATTAGCCATACTATGACTCTGAGCTTTAAACGAATACCATACATGGCTCACAGAATTAAACGACGGCCAACACAATTTGGAAACCTAACCAAGCAAAGGGTGAGGGTTGGAGCAGGGTTGTCAGACGTGAGCGCGTAGCGCTGATGTGGAGACTCCCTCCTTGCTCTAAGATAATAAGCTATTTGCCTTTTCATAGAGTAAAGAGGAAAATCTACATGGAAAAAATAATGCAAACTTTGCAGCAAATTCCATTATTTCTTAAGACTTCTTTCCAGAATATCTTGCGCCCCGTTTCAAAATTTCCCGTGCGTCTGACTCATGAGTTGGGCAATCAGAATGGAATGGATTGAAACGAACACTGAAACTTTGGCGCCAGGGAAGTGAGATATGAGCAGTGCCGACTGGAAGTTTGGTAATTAAGAATCCTAAACTAGAGAATAGAAAAGCGAACATGGGAAAACATTCTATACCAAAGCAGGAGCAGTGAGCGTGCACCAAGGTCCAGACGCCAAGCTCACAGCAGACTAGAGTCGTTCTAGCGAGTTCGAAGACTGATGCCAGGCCCCTTCAGTCAACCGACATCTCTAAGACTTTTGGCGATAAGGTAGCTCGAAAACCTTCCGCCCGATCATATTAACTAGAAAATCAAATGGCGAGGCACAAGGACTATTGACGGGAAAAGACTGAATTCTAATGTAATTACCCGAAGCTATAGAAAGTCCATGTTGTTGTACAAAATAACACATCCGATAATAGCAAGATAAATCGATTATTAAGATCACTAGTCATACGTCCATTAAAAGTATCAGTCCAGCATAATCAACCGTTATATCTTTTAAAATACTCTGATTTCCTCACTCTTAGAAGAGCAACGTTTTGATGATTCCAATTAGCTATATGAAGAGCAAAACTTCGCTCAAAATTTCGTAACTCCAGCTGAATCACCTCGACGCTAAGCATAATCATCCCATCAGTGACCGATTTTTACCCTTTAATGACAAAACCTATCAACTACCCTCGCTCAAGATAAACGTATCGAGAATATAAGTCATATTGCGAGTATGGAAAGCACAGAAATCATTCATTAAATTTGATCCGGCGTTAGTTCCCTTTCCAATGTCACTAAAATGTATACCCCATTTATCTCACTTACTCTTGGATTACTTTGCTTCACTATTGTATGCACGAAGAAAGTTCACTAAGCAGCAAATATGCAAAACGATTCTTAGATAATCACATCTACTTTGCCAGCCTTAATCAGTAATTTTAACAACCTATGTAATTCAACCAACTATGCCCGAAAGTTTACGGCGACTTGTTCAGAACCCAAGTATTTTGCGGAGTTAAAAATAGCATAATTTTAACTACTGCTGTCATGACGGGACTCACATGACCAAGACACACCAATAACCTATAAAAAATTAGGTCCGAATTAACTCGAAAAAATATACGCGTAAATCTGGAGAATAGATAGCTACAGAGCAAGTTCATTAGAAATGATGTTCAAAAAAAGCAAGATATTAAAAATATAAACCTACTAATTAATAAGAAAATCAAATATTTGTTCTTATAATAAAGCTTCTGGGTCTTGGCGTTCTTCCTTTGTCTCTTCTTTGCAAGGAAGAAAACTTACTCAAAGTTTATCCAACTCTTTAATCTCGAATACAACTAATCAGACAACTGTTGAGGAGAGTAACTGAGAAATTGACAAGTTAGATCCTCCATCATTTAATCAACAGAATTAAATTTGGATCCAAACAAATTAATATAAGTTTGCCAACTCCCTTGTATTTAAGAAAAAACAAAAACATAAAGTCAAATAAATAAATATAAAGTTTCAATCGAGTCTAAATCATTCTTATACTCAAGTTTTCCAAAAACTTATTTTCAATTAGATTTCATTACATCCTACCTTACTTATCCACTTAAGGCAACCTTAATTTCCGGATAGAAAAAAACACAAAACCAATTAGTATAAAATTTTATTCAAGCCTAATCAAGTTAACTACAAACATTATACAATACCATTTTGCCAATACTAAATTCTCACCCTGTCCATCTCTAATTCTTCATTTTTACTCTGAAGTCTTCCGTTACTTGCAAGCGTCTTTTCATCCTATCTTATTCAGAACCGTATTGCAATCGCACTTAATTATCCAAATCCAAAATTCATTCAATTTCACTTCATAAATTACTTTGCTAACATTTACACGTCTTCAAATGAATTCTTTCTACCGATTTAACAACCATGGCCAACGATTCTAACTTAATTCATCATCAAAAGGAAAGTAAGGAATTTATATACACTTCTCTGAATTTAGAAATACACCCAGCCGTATGCATTATTCACGCGGTTAATTAACAAATACTCAAGAGGAAGGGAATGTTAGGTGAGGGGAGGGGGAGGATACAAGAGTTGCAGAGACAAATAAATGAGAAGAGATTCCAATACTCCATTCCTTTACTAACTTTTCATAACCTCTTTAAAAAGCAACGTTTTAAATATAATTCTTCCCTTTAATTCGTACCTTTCAAATTGTAATTTCAATTACAATCCCTATTTTTACTATCATATTTTTTTTAAAGTATGATCAGCCATGAATGTTAAGGAACGACTACTAATCATACGTTTCAACTCTATGTCCATATTGGACCTTAACAAGCCAATTATTATTTATATTAACCATTAATTATTAATTGCAAAATTTAGGGACACGGCAGTACGATCCCTTACTCATTCTTGAAACTTCACTATAAGCTATTAACTACTGTTGTAATGTAGGATGCAAATAATAAAAATTTTATACCCTTTACTTCTAGTGTTCGTTTGAAACCTTAACTTTTTTGGTTAAGTTCTTTCAATCCGCGTTCTCAATATGTTCTTATGTTAATATTTGCTGTTTAATGAAACTTGGAGAAAAAAATTATATTAAATGATTAACAAATATCTAATAAATTAAAATGAAATGACTGAAAAAACTTGAAAAATTAATTTTAATTGCATTTTAATTTAGAATTTGTCCTTTCAAAATATTTTCAAAGCAAAACCATTTGATGTCGTCTGGTGCAAAAAAAGAAAAAAAAAAAAAACACAAATTGCATATAATTTATATGATTTATATGATAAGTATAATATATTTAGTGGATTTAATACCTTCCCAAAGAGCCTTTAGCCTAACTAAATTGATAATACAAAATCCATGATAATAGCTACTTGATATTCAGTTTTTTCTCTCTCTCTTATATGACCGTATAGAGGTAACAGGTTATAAGAATTAGTGTTATTAACAACTATAATTAGATGACACACCTGAAATCCGTTTTAAAATCTATAAATCGTTCAAAAACTTCTACTAAAATTCGCCCTTATGAGGCCCGTCATCTATACGTATAGTATCAACACTTCAATTAGCAATCTCTATCAATAAATAATTTAAGCTCAGTCGAGTGAGTAGTTAATGCTACTTATCAGTAGGGTAAATTGAGACGATAGGATTTTACTTTGAAGTTACTTCGTAATTCATTTGCTGTTGCTCAGATTTCCCTCCCTATGTTATGAGCCTTGAAATTACTATTATAAACTTCCTACTAAATAATCTTTGAAGCTTTCACCTTTTTTTTGGCGGGAAACCTTTCGGTTATACCTTAGGGTGACAGTGAAGAAGAGGAGTCCCGATTCAATTGGTTTGTAGGCTTACGCCTTTTTGTCCCCTGCGTCTCTTTCACTTCTTGTACTGAAATTATTTCACAAGATTGAAGGCTGCAGACAATAATGACATGTGGAATTATATGAGTTCAATCAATCAAATAATAAATAAAAAAATAATATAATGAGTTATAACCTTTTACAAGATACTCCTGAACCGAACCATATTATTCCACATAACTTACATTTGTGGTTGTAAATTAAATTAATAAGGTAATAGACCATTAGTACTTTAATGGTTAACGAATTACTGTGAGAGCGAGAGTGACTGCTTCTTAAGTAGAGACAGACTTATAATGAAAATTTATTAACAGTATCTCTATTTAGATATATACATATATATATAGTTATAGTATATAGTTTAAGCTAGTTAATATATATATAGTATACCGTATACTGTGTGAGCGACTTATATATATATATATATATATTATATCTTATAAGTATCCACGTATTTCTTCGCATATCGGTTGCTCTACTTATGGTAATAGATAGATATATTATAATACAAATTAGTAGTGATGATGATGAAATATTAGGTGGTATTGTCTCGTGGACCAATACAGTGTCTTTTAGACCATTTTTAAATTAAAATATAATAATCGCATAATATCTACTATATGTTATATGCGTAATGAGATTTCTATTACCTTTTAATGTATGACCATTATTTCCCTCTTATTAATTAGCTATATTTGTTTTGCAACCTTATTGTGATAAGTCTTTATCATTCTATACAGAAAAAGCCCCCTCAGGTAGGCGCTCAGAGTCGGATGGAGCATATCGCAAACTAAGGCGGAGGAGCCTCTTAGACCGGTTTCCTCCAGGTTTCGCAACTGCGTCTATGCGGGCGGTAGACGAAATGTGAGCTTATTCTCTCCTTGGCGCATTGGCTCCCGAAATACTCACGCTATTAGAATGATCAATATACGAATTACGTCTCTGATAGTGAAAGCACCGTAACCTGAAGAAATGTATATATTTCTTCCGATAATCGTTGTATATATATATATACTATGACTATAGTATACTACCGAGCTCAATTACATATAGCATATTATCTATTTATGATAATCTATACTGTAATTCATACGTATGTCGCGTTAAGGTGTATATCGCTATACATATAAGGTACCGTGAGCTCGCTCTTTACATGTCTATTTCCTACTTATGTAATCATACTGTTTTTTTTTACAGCACCTCACACTCAGTACGATAATCTTCTGCCTCAGGCTGTAGTCCGCGGGACCCTATTCGATATTATCGATTCACCACCCTATCCGTATAACTCTCGTCAGTGCATGTCCCGTTCCTACACTATGGGAATCCGCTCTATCCCAAGTAATTTTATCGGAAGTACGACATGTATAGTCGAGTGAACTCCCATCCGCCTTATAGTCGGTTATTTCTGTGCACTACTGCCCCGTCTAATCCACGTACCATATGTGATGATTCTCGCTTCTTCCTCTGGTACGTGCTTCGAGATCATGCAGACTCTTCTGATGTATGTTAAACACTGCAGCCGATACGTACACTTCTGATTCTCTGCACGCTACTTATCGTGTCGTGAATTCGATCTACGTGAGAGGTTTCGCTATTCTTATCGCTCTGTCATCAGTTTACGCGGTTAGTTCGGACTTGGTGTCTCCGCGTCGTCCTGATGGCTGACGACCATTTTGGCTCAGTAGAATTCCGGGTCTCATCCCCGTCACTAACCTACTTTCGTAGACTGTGTTTACTTATCTATATTGACTTGTGCGTCACGCACCATCCACTTTCGGGGGTAACTGCGCTACTGTGTAGAGCGCTCAACTTAAGTTCATTACGAATCAAACACCTATACTCTCATTATCCGCGTCGGCGGTCGTTGACATTCGTGCACCTATACTAACTATCCTCTTTCTAACTTACCATTTCCATCGAATTCATATGATGTGCTACGTTATTTCATTTTCTATTATCCAAATCCCGGCATTCTTCTCATTCGCCTCTATCGCATTACTAGGAACCTGTTACGTTACCTACTCGGTTATCTAGCCGGAGTTTAATGAACATGGATTCCAATTCGAGGGTATGTGCCTAATAGTCATCGAATTTCGTCTATTTAGTACTTTACCAGTTTAGAACTCTGGTTTACATTTTTAGTGATTCCAGTCATAACGATACTGCCATGTTTGAGCTCGCAGCCCTGAGCTCTTAATCCTTTCCGGATCTTCGCATTATAAGTTTCTTGTATATCTTCCTCGCCAGTACATTCCTGTAATCCACCATTAGCGCAAAACTATTATCGTCGAACCCTGTACTTCTGCCCAAGGAAACATCTCCCTTGATCGTCGTATCCCCATGGCTATCCGTACACTATACTTTAGTATGTATTCTGTCTACTGCGAAGTCCGCCAATCGATACTCAACAGATAATAATATGCCGTACTATTTGCAACGTCGAGCTACTGTATACTAAGATCTGCTTCACTAGATCGGTGTCTAAACATTTCCTGACTATTGCACGCTAAGCTGACTTATCTGTACTCAACCGCTGTGCCACCATGTTATGCGATCGTCCCAACCGTCGGATCCTTATTATTCACAGCTGGATGATTTGGCTCTATATCTGGTTTCAGGTTTGTTTAATTATAATCTTATTTACCATCTACTTGACATCAATTCGCTTTGTCCGCCCGAGTTCTCACCACCGACTGTGGCTCCCTCCTCTGTGCATCGCCGAATCATCGTCCGATACACTAGGCTATATTTAATCTGTAACCTACTACGCTGACGAGCGAGCCCGCTCAGCTCAGCTATTTCCCATCAGTATTAACGTCTGATACTAAGACTCACGTCATATTTTGTACGTGTTGATGTGGAGCTAAGGGGTCGCACTCACGCTGAGCATCTAACCCAGGAGCGTCAGGATTCCATAATAGTACTATGTATATATTATTATAATATACCCTCTTTTAACTTAATATCACTAATTCACTATATATATAATAACTGCATATAACCTTATATGTCGATTCTATATATATAGTATATTATGAATTCTAGTCATGAGTATCGTCTTATGATATATTACATCCGTGCGCTCCTAATCGCAGCTACCACTAGTATAATTTTTATCTTTCAGGTATATTACACACCTTCCCTATATAGCACCCGTATGCTCACTCTCCTACGAGTGAAGATAACAGTAACACTGACTCTTAGCTCATGTACCTTAGTTAGCGATGAACTTATAACCATACTTGTTACGTAGCTCTAGCACGTTAATGACCCTTATTCAGTATATCATCAAGCTATATTTTAGATCGACAGGCTGATTACTTAAATAGTCCTAGCAACTACGCTAATGACCATGCCTCGATGATACATATTATATATTATAATATATGGCGATATATCCACATTACACTCCCAAAACCCGTGATTTATTCATGTGTATCTGACTGTCTGTTTGAAGATCAGACTTGCACTTGTGACCGTAAGTCATAAAGCAATAGAGGGGATTGAGGAAACAATTAAGAGAAGAAAATGGTGGGCTTAGCTGAAGAACAGCACGAGAGAAACCTGAAGACTGAAGCCTGCGAGAACCTTCCTTGAAGTTCTTCAAGTCTAAATAGCTCTCAGAATTCAAGAGAGTCGACAAAGCCTTGTCTTACGTAAACATATCTGAACGGCAACCATTGAACAAATTTACTGTTACATGAACAGTATACTGACATGGACAACGAAGCAACCTTTAACTAGATGCAGTGCCTCGAAAAGCTTACACTTTCAATTACTTTGGAAGCTGATCTTTGTTGGATAATTTCGATAATTCGATCGAATCAAAAGCTTGATTAGAACTATTGTATATAGATGCTCATTTAAAATAGTATATTATGAACCACTTGATAATACTCAACTTTTTTTCTGAAATATAAATGGATCGTGGTCGCCAGCGCTTAAGTAACACACAATTCTTTTATGTTGACCCGTAGCATGGTTCCGAGCTCTCTTGTTGGATACATTATTTGACTCTTACTATAAGCAATTTAATTAGATTGCTAAGAGTGATCATTCAACTATCCGAACTAAATTGGAACGAAATGTACATCTTGTACTCCAGTCATAGAGTGGAGTATAATTTTGGATATAGATAACAATTATCATATGAAAGAAATTCTTATCTGCATTGGCTACCTCAAAAGGCGCATTGTTCCCATTTACTCGGCGAAAATAGTACAAATTACTTTATTATTTATATTTGGCGTACACTGCGAGCCTAGGCAACTCGCGAAGTCTCTCTCGCTATCTTTTTCCTATGCTTGCATATGATATAGTACTCCTGGTAAATCCTCAGTCATATCAAAGAAATCTCTTCACGACGTCCTAGAACATACACGAATTTCTTCCTGTGATAAACATCTCTGGAAGGGAATTTGAGGACAGAATGTATAGCGATAAGATGCCTCAGCCTCTATGAGCTTGGGGAAAGCTCCGTTAACCTGAATTTTCATATATAATCTAGGTAACATTAACAAAAAAGTAAAAATCGATGAATTTAGCTGTTGGTTGACATTACAGTTTAAGCCTTAGAGTAGAATATGCAGAAGAAGAGAGAGTTTCGGGCTCGCGAAAAGGAAGAAAGAATTCGATTTCGGGGTATGGTTGAGTAAGCTGGAGGGTAAGATTGTAGTGCTAATATTCTGGAGATCGTTAAAGCTTATAACTCATCATCCGTCTTATTATTTACTATAATTTATATATCGAATACATTGTCATGTTAATTGCTTAATTCTATAACTATAATTTATATGGTATCTATCGGATCCTACTACACCTTATGATTCTCATTACCTACTGATCATTTAACCTTAATGTCTATAAGTTGGTTTGATATGATTAATATATAGTATCATCTATCATTACAGTACTTTGTTTTTACCATACTATATAATAAGAGGCTATTATAATATATACTACTACGACTTTACTATAACTACATTATTGCTAAACTAGAGTCAGCGTATAAGATCATAAATAATAGAACTCGCATCTTGATTCAATCTATATATGCATATCGACCTAAATTAATGTATGTGAATCTACTATATATATTCACTCTCGATGGTGCGAGTTCTAGTAGAGTTCGCTATCTAGTGCTCGTAGTAAGAAGCGTATATAGCACGTACTTTAATATAATCTACGCTCAGGTCGAGTTATAGTGTTTCTTCCAGAGTGGCAATCATCTATATTATTATACACGCTCATTTACATTGTAGTGCTGTCGAGCGGTGATGGAGGGATTCCAGTTTCCTGCGCATCCTTATACTGATTATAATCATTAAATGTATATATATATCTAATTAGTTCTTATTCGTGCCCTGCTTATACTTTATCATAATTATCAGTCTTCGATAATTTACCCTCAACGTGTATACGAAGCTATTATGTATATCACTCTCCAATATGTTACTTATATATCCCGTACGCATGTCTTTATTGAGTCCCTACGTTATTAATAGTCACTAGATCCGATAGTACGACTGAGCCACACTCGCAGGTATGTTAATTATAACTGATAAAGTAATATATATATTATTCTGCTCTATATCATGCCAATTTTTACTTTAACATTTACTTAACATAATTACGGATGCTTATTTTCTTATCATTTGTAGAACTGTAGAAGTTGCTTATCACAAGATCATCGTTAGGAAGGTTTAATGATTACCAGCAAAAGATAGAGAATGCTTCAAGGTTTTCTGAGTTATACCAATTTTGCAAATTCAGAAGACTGCTACTATCACACAATCTGATTAATTCTTTGCCATGTCTGGCACTGGAACTGAGCCGCGTTTTTTATTTT
>JABUQX010058341.1:32500-35000 GCA_015478945.1 Trachelipus rathkii | reverse complement strand
GTTTACTCATAAAATACAAACATATTTACAATATTTTCACTGAGCCGCTGCAATCGTACATCAAATATATAAAAAAATGAAAGAGGTATTGCAATGGCAATGTTGGCCATTACTTTAAAATACATAAATGAAATAATGTTATATATTACATGTACAACTGCATTACAATATATATATCCACATAGATCTTAATAACTCTCCTACTCTCACCGACTTTCTCCAATACCTTTCTCCTCTTGAAACAGTTTCATCATTCTCCTTTTCATATTGATATTTAAACGGACCATCCTCTTCTGATCTCTTCATTCTCAAACCTCCTCCAATGAGGAGAGCTCATGCCGTATGTCTTTCAGGCAGTCTCTTCTTTCCTCTATACAGCTCCCCAACTCCAGATTTAAAAGTTATGCTCAATCTTACACGTGCTTTACTGGTATAGTCACGAAAATTCTTTCTTTATCTACTTTTCTACAAGTAATCTTTCTTGTACACCTCCAAACTCCGTGTATTGAAGCATGCTCATATTCAATCTGAATTGGAAATAAATTATTCCCCAACTCTGGTGTTGTGTGTGGGATTTCAACAACCTTTATAAGCACAATATATATATATATATATATATATATATATATATACTATATATATATATATATATATATATATATATATATATATATATATATATATATATATATATATATATATATATATATATATATATATATATATATATATATATATATATATATATATATATATATATATATTATATCTTTAAAATATGTGAAGATATATCTAAATTTTTTTATATATATATATATATATATATATATATATATATATATATATATTAAAGTGCGCCCTCTCTCAAACAAAACAAACTCGCTCCGGCTTGGCCGGAGTTCCGGCCTTTTTAAAGATCTCCGGCTCCGGCCGGAGACCACTAGTCTCCGGCTTTCTCCGGCCGGAGACCTATATTTTTAAAAGGTAGTTTTGAAAATAAAAATAGTTATAATTCATTGAAAGTAATAATGAGACATTTAATGAAATAAATTTATTTAGAAGAACTGATTCATACAAAAAATGTAAAAAAATTATTTTAGTATTTTTTTGTTGTAGTGATAATATTAAGTCAAACTATAATAATATATAATAATATGAATAGGCCTATATGACACCATTTACTAAATTGACTAATTATTTTGATAAACAACTTAAAAGGGTTTGATATCCAAAATGACAACCCCTAACAAAAATACACTTTTGATAAATCTAGCTTTAAAAATGCAATACAGAAATAGGTAAATGAATTGGTAAAAGAACTTTTAAACTACATGCCATATCTGACCAAAAGACTAAAAAATTATGATATATATCCCCTTAATCTTTAAATTATTAAAGAGGTTTTAAGTTTTAACAAACTAACATTTGAAACTATATATATATATATATATATATATATATATATATATATATATATATATATATATATATATATATATATTCAGTTAACTTAGTTGTAGCAATTGGTGAATTATAAAGTGCATGTACCAGCTGTTATCGATACTGTATAGAATATCTGAAATTCACAGTGAATTTTGAGAAAATTAAATTATATTGTTAAACACAAAGTCAGTGAAAGGAAAGTTAAATAGCTTATGAATGTGCGTGGGTTTGGTGGTGAAAGAAGGAATAGGTCATAAGTAAAGAGGAAGCAATGAGTAGAGTGAGAAAGTTGAAGAATGGTAAATCTGCAGGTATAAATGAAATATATTACTGGTAAAGTGATCAAGAATGGATGCGAGATGTTGATTGAGTAGATTTGGAAGTTGTGCAACTATACGTTTTGGAGGCCATAGTTCCAAGGAATTGGAGGAGATCAGTAATAGTACCCCTATATAAGGGCAAGAGCGATAAGGGCAACTGTAGAAATTATAGGAGAATTAGTATATCGAGTGTAGTAGGGAAGGTATGTGCTGGTATTTTGGTCGAAAGAGTGCATCGAGTGACTGAGGGAATGATTGGTGAAGAACAAGGTGCGCTTACAAGTGGAAGAGTATGTGTAGATAAAATTTTTACATTGAAACAAATGATTGAGAAAATGAGAGAGGAGAAGAATAAATTGTATTTAGGTAATCATTCTCTAATAATTAAAATCAAATGCTCTTAAATTATGATGAAGAAACAGGAGCTGATCAGCTAGTGTTGGAGAAAGACAATTCCTTTTACTTGTATAAATATTTACTGCTTGGCTAAACATTCTCTCGCTAAATACACTTGAAGATGGAGCAGAGAGATCTAACTAATTCAGGTAGATGCAATCAAGATAAAGAGCTTTTCTTTCTTCCCACCATAACAGTGGATCAGCATCCGATTTTCGTTTCATAAGTGGTGCTGCAAAATATTTATCCACAGTAGTTTGAATAGTATTTTCTAATTCATGTTTCTCACAGCTGCTTCTACGTTTGCATTTTAACTTTTTCTTCTTTGATCAGTTCCACTT
>JABUQX010058341.1:0-27500 GCA_015478945.1 Trachelipus rathkii | reverse complement strand
ACACGACTTTGTTGAACTTTTGAATTGATCTACTTTTCAGTCAATGCTTCACTTACATCTCTAGCTTTAGAAGATTTAAATCTCGAATTATGTTAAAGACTAGAAATTACTCGAATTTGAGCAGTTAAATCATTGTCAGTTTCCCTTAATTCAGTTTAGTTAATATCTTTAATAAAATGTATGTTGTATCACTTGGTACTTGAATCATAGATTTTTGGATAAATTCAGTTTGTCATTTGAGGGTTCAAGAATCGGGAACAAATGGTAAGATTGGGATATTACGAGAAGCTGAATGTTTAGATTTTTCAATTTTCAACAAATAAAAAAGAAAAACTTCCTACCAAAAATACGAACTAAGGTTTGAATTGAATGTTATAAAGGTTGTACACCAACATTTAATATGGCTAATGGTTTAAAGATGACTCTAATTGCTGGGACGAAAATCAAGAATGCTAAAAAAGAAAGTATTAAGTTATAGTTGAAAAGCCATATTTGGCGCGGTTCTTAATTGATTATATATATTTATTATTAGTTAATAATTATATATTATTTATATGTATTATTTATTATATTATTATTATTTATTAATTATATTATTATTATTATTATTATTATTATATATTATTATTATTATTTATTTTTATTATATTTATTATTAATTCATTATTATTATTCTTATTATTCATTATTATCTATTATTATATACTATTATTATTAATTACTTATATTATATTATTATTATTATTATTATTATTTAAGATTATTACTGATTTAGTTATATTAGTTACTTTATTATAATTATTTTACTGTTTTAGTTACTGCGAACTTCAGAATAATTTCATTATTTTATTTAATATGTCTTTCAGAATTATTCAACAATAGCTGTTCCCATGGTTTTTGGTACTACACTAATGTACCGTTTAAGTGAAATAAATTGTTAGCACAATATTAATGATCGTGACATTTTACGTTGAATTGTAGAATTATAATTAAATGAAGAAAACGTGATATGTTTTTTAGAGGATGATGTTAATGAAGTAAATGAGTTTTAAAAGTGTCGGATATCAAAAAGTTGTGGTGATCGCACCTGGAAACCCTATCTAGGTTAGCAAAATTAGAAACTGAAAGATTAAGACGAGTGGTAATGATGGATAAAAGCAATTTGAAATAAATGGAAGAATGGAGAGCCTAGTAATCGGCGTGTGGCTGGACAGAATTCGAAGAACAACTTAGAGGTCCGTTTATGAAAAAGTAGAAATATTGTTGGAGATATGACAGGATGCTGTGAAGGAAAAAGTTCAAATTTTAGATGACGCTAGAAATAGCTAAGCAAAGTGAAAAAATATCCTAGAAGATAGGGAGGAACTTAAACAGAAGAAACGTATCAAAATATTTGGAAATGTCAAAGAAAGAATACCAAAAACCAGTAAGATATAGGAAAGAATATCATTAGTTTTAAGCTAAACCTCCGAAAATATATTGTGATCAGAAAGAAAAGAAAAAGTCCAAATGATCAAGAGCATTCAAATTAAGGATTAAATCGAAAATTACAGAGAGAATACAATGTGTTATGTAGTCAATAATATAATTAGAGAGATTTTAACACTTCCATTCTGTTTACATCCGATAATGGCTATCATTTAGGACAATTTTCTCTACCTTTAGATAAAAGAGAACCTTACGAATTCGACATTAGAGTTCCCTTTTATATTAGAGGACCAGGTATTTCTCAGAATGTTTTAGAATATCCTATTACAAATATTGATATCGCTCCGACCATTTTAGATTTAGCTGGTATTGATATTCCAAAACATTTTGATGGAGAATCTTTAAAACCTCTCCTTCAGAAAGAAGATTATTCAAATTCACTAGGCTAGGTCTTTGGCCCTTGGACTTAGTTTGGAAGGAGTCCAGTGTGGCCTCCTTAGGCTAAAAAGCTTTGGAGACTCTTGGTATAGAGAAAAGGGTGAATTTAGAGTTGACGCCAGCTCTTAATATCACTTACTAAGAAACAAAGAAGAATGTGATAAGAATGGCTTATCTTCTCAATGTAGATTGCTAATATGATTCTATGTACATATCATGGTTTCGTAAATGAATTTGTTCTCGTTTCTCATGGCAAAAACATACTCTACTCAATCTTGCTACCATTTTGTCATGTTGGGTAACTCTTATAAATCTACAGGACGCTGTTGCAGAGATTTGACAAAGAAAAGAACTTGCTTGAGAAGGGTTACTATGTTTGTTTTGATTTGTTACAACGGGGCTTCTCAAATTTATGGTGAAGTCTAAAAAAAATTACTACAATCTCTCTCTCTCTCTCTCTCTTCTCTCTCACTTCTCTCTTCTCTCTCTCTCCTCTCTCTCTCTCTCACCACACACACACACTACGACACACACACACACACACACACACACACACACACCTACAAACACTGTATCTTAATGTATAACAAATTTTCAGAAACTGTTTATAATCCTGAAGAAATTAAAAACTAAAATTACCGCAGCCTTATAATTTAATAATATAAAAAAAAATTATCACATTCAATCTCATAATTACATATAATTTAATTTAATCACTTTAATTTATAATTATTATTAAATTAAAATGTAATTAAAGTTGTTAATTTTATAATTATTTCATTAGGATGCGACAATTCAATTTTTTTTATCTAAATTAATGAAATTCGGAAATTAATATATATATCCAAAGGATTATAATATCAATTATTTATATATATTTATATTATTATATATATATATATATATTATATATGTATATATATATATATATCATATAATACATATCAGTATTATATATATATAGATATTATAGATAATAATGATATAATATATATACCAGAAACTTAGTGGTCTTCATGTTTTATCATGCATGATGAATATCTAAGAATTTGAGCATTATATTTTTATTCCTTGGTTATGTTTTTGGGTGGTAAAAAATATATATATTTATAATATATTATATAGTATATTATATAGTATATATTAAATACAATTATAGAACTTATATATATACTATATTATATATATTGTATATACTATAAATAATATATATATATACTATATACATATATATATATTATAATATATTAATATATAGTATATATATATATATATATATGAATAATATATATATATATATACTATATATATATATAATATAATATATGATAATAGCGATAATATATATATATACTATTTATATATAAAGTATATAAATATATATATATATATATATATATATATTATATACTATATATATATATCCAATATATATATATATACCCGTATATATATATATATATAAATATATATTATATATAGTATTATATATAATAAATATATATATAATATATTATAATAGTGATATATATATATATATATTCAGTTAATATATATTATATTAATAGAAATTATATTATATTATATTAACGCGAAAAATAAGAACTACTGTTTATTTACAGTAACTTCCCAGGATAATTTTACTGTTTAGTTACTGCGGAACTTCAGAATAAAATTCTCCCTTCGATATTATTATATATACTATCTTTCTCTAGTTCCCTCCTCTCCCTAAGCTGTTTGCTGCTGCTATTGATTATTAGATTGATACTTAACACTAAGGTCTATAAGTATATACTTACTATACATTTATATACTATATCATATATAATATATATATATAATTATATTCATATTATAATATATATATATATAATATATATATATATATATAGCTATATGACTATACCAGTTTTAAGTGAAATAAATTATTTTTAGACAATATAAATGATCAGCCCATCATTTGTACGTTAATTGTATAATCTATAAATTAAATGAAGAAATAAATCAGTTTAGATAATAGTTTTTTTATAGCAGTATTGATGTTAATTGATAGTATTGAGAGTTATATAAAAGTTCTGGAATATCTAAATAAGTTGATATGGTGATCGCACCTTGAATAAATACCCCTATCTATTAAGCGTAGCTATAATAAATGAACATGAATAAAATTATATAGATCGTAAGTGAGTTAAATGATGGATAAAAGTGCAATTTGTAACATAAAATGGAAGATGGTAGATGCCTATATAATAATTACGGTGATGTAGTGCTGACAGAATTTCGTAAAGATACTATATACTTGTATAAGGTGATTACCTATTTTATGAATAAAGTAGATTATATAATA
The DNA here is from genome assembly GCA_015478945.1 of Trachelipus rathkii. Lineage (NCBI taxonomy): Eukaryota > Metazoa > Arthropoda > Malacostraca > Isopoda > Trachelipodidae > Trachelipus > Trachelipus rathkii. The sequence continues at coordinate 23,287 of JABUQX010058341.1, read as the reverse complement.
TTGTGGAATATATGAATAACAGTAGTAATGTCATGTGTGAGGAAAAAAGTATCAAATTTAATATAATTAAACTATAGAAATAGCTAAGCAAATGATAGGTATAAAAAAATTAATACCTTAGTAATAAGGTATAGTAACTGTTAATGTAAGAAAATATACAGAATGAATATAAACATATATACAAAATATATTTATTATTGATTATATCAAGGAAAGTAAATACCAAAAAAATTTAAGAGAAAATGAAAGAAATATTACATATTAAGTTTTAAAGCTAAAACCTCGAAAATATAATTGTGAAGCAGAAAGTAATATAGTAAATAAGTCTCATAAAATAATCAAGAGCATTCTAAAATTAAGGATTTAAAGTCGATAATAATTTAACTTGAGAGAAATAACTAATTATGTGTATATGAGTCAAATATATAAATTATAGTAAGAATTTAACAATCTACCTATTTATTAATTATATTATGGGTAGTTATATATTATGCTATTAGCTCACTCCAAAACCAAGACGACGCTCATACGAAGATGCAGATCCAGGACACATCTTAGCTTCTTTCCAAACGCTGAGATCCTCGCACCGCGAGTTTCTATAAGAGATTTCATAATTGTCATTCCCACACGTATATATATATAGATATTAAATGGAGCTGTATCTCTATGTATATATTAGGGTAAGTATAATAATTCATCAAGAGTAATGTTTAAGATCTCCATAATAAAGTATTAATTATTGGATATTTACTTTGAGAAACATAACGATATAATTAGCATGATTGTCAATAATTATTACATCATTGACCTTATTACTTGCTCTCAATCACGACATATTCTTGATTAATCCATTGTACTCATTAGCTTATAACTATACTTAGTACCTAGCACCCCCTATCGATACCTCATCATATCAGGACTTCAATGCCCTTTCTGGCGAACTTATTAGTAGGAGAGTTACTTAAGCTTTTTACCCTTAAACATAGATATAAAATTAGGTAGATCCCTGTAGTTTCATTTAAAATAGATATATGAGAAAATTTAAAGATTTGTCGCGCGAATCTTCTTTCAGACTCGAATTCTTACTAAGATGACAATATGTAAAGATAAATGTATCCGAACATGTATATATTATCCATTTTAATTTAATAGATAGCTTTATCATTTTATCTCAAATAACTGTGAATAGGTAGTATTCTAAATTCAGGTATTAACTATATATTATCGTAAAATGCATATGTGACGTTGAGATATGAATGTAATATTTTGCTTCCTGTTTGTTCATTCTAGAGCAAATAATATAATCGATCTACGCTAAATATACTCCTCTACTTCATTATATTCGGTTCAAGCTACTTATAGTATAAAAACAGTGCTTTTCGCAGGACAACCTGTTGTCAACGAATTAGCATACAGTGTGACTATGGAATAGAGAAGATGTGCAGCTTGTGCTGTGTAGTAGAGTGTGTGTGTGTGTTTGCTGTGGATGTTTTTTGATTGTTACACTGGGGCTTCCAAATTATGGTGATGGAGTGCGTGTAATAGAAGAGAAGAAGAAGAGTAACGAAGTAGACGAGAATCGTACGACGATCGACGATCTCGATGACTCTCTCTGCACGTACGTACTTGCGATCTATCCTCTCAGTCGTACGTACTGACTCTCCTCTACAACATCACACTGAGTCACACACACACTTACACACCACACACACACGATCACACATACACACACACAGCTAATTCACAAATAAATTTGAGAAAAGAGCACCCTCATCTTAATTAGACAAATCAAAAACAAAATAATCTATAATAGTGTTATCCATACATCAGAGCTTAATATAGGATCTTATGAAATTAAATATATCTTAATTTGATCCACGCATTCCGACCATAAATTATCAGACAGTATAACCATGTAGATTTATCATCAATATTCTACCCAATCATCGAACTAAAATTTACCATTCCTGTCAAAATCTCAGCTTGCAATCTTATTTAGTAAATTGTTTTATCTGTTACCCTACTACTTGAAGCTTACGCACATTATCCCGGTACCACAGAAATGACACCCTTCTATATTATTTATTTCTAACGTACCATGCTATTTTAAACAAATTTGCTTTTATACAATTTATTATCAATTTTTACAAATAACTAGAAAAATTGCACGTGCGAATCCTATTTAACTTTATTAAAAGATCATATTATACTTCTTTTTTTCTATAGTATAAGTGATATTAAGAGCTGGGTCAACTCTATAATATTATTCACCCTGTTTTCTCTATATAATAACCTATAGAAGTCTCCAAAAGTTTTTACTTAGCTACTATAAGGCCACTAACTGACTCAATTCCACTAAGTCCTACAGGGCCCTAATAGTCGACCCAGCATTTTAGGTCTGTATCAAGATGTATGATGGAGTGATAAATCAAGTATAATAGGACATAATTGGTATTGTATAAGTTTCAATCAATACTATAAATATCAGTCTCAAAGAATACATATTAATATAAAAAGTTTACATATATGAAGTATAACTTAAACATTCGTTAGGATATTACTCCTATCCAAATATATTAACAGGAAAGTACACCAGTATTGTGAGCGGTGTATACGTATAGTAAAGATAATATCCGCGCAAGATATCATATATATCTAAGGAAAAACGCTGAGACACTGTGTGTGTATCCTTGTTGTGTATTTTCTCTGAGACACACAAAAGTACGATCCCGGAGTATGTCGGTTGGTTGAGTAACCATTGCACTCTATTATACATATAAATCAAAATGGTAGATGGAGATGTTTAAAATCTCCCTTACTAATTATATTAATTGACATCAAAAAGCCATTCAACTTTCAAGATTCCCAACATAAGTAGTCAGTTTAGTATCATGAACAATATTATTCATAAATATACTATTCATCATATACAAAATATATTAAATGTTAAAACTGCTACTTAATAACTTTATCATCTATTTATACGAAATACCTATTTATATATCTCCTTATTATCTTTTCCTATCATAAACTCGTATTAACAAATATACTATATACTACCGTGAAGCTAATGCCTTAATACATAGTATTACTTACTCTTAAAAACTTATATAATTAATAAACTTTTACAGTAAATATTTCTTTTATTGGTTTCATGTATGTTTCTGATGCTTACCAGATTTTTCTAAGACAATGTAACTATTATTACTCAAACTAAAATTATATATTATATTACGATATGTTATGCTATTATAGAATAGCATTTATAGTTGATCCTCATAATATAACATGTTCATATATATTATAATAATTAAATAATTTAGATAATGTAATACCATAATTGTTTTATTAAAAAGAATTTAATGATGATAAGATGTTCATGTCGATCATAATATAATAAAATTTAATATCTAGAATATAGTGAAGGTTATATTTATTGCCATTGGAGATCCCTTGTGGGACAGAGGGTTTATATATCCTGCATGGGTATCTGCGAGGAATAAACTTTTTATTCATTTCAATTATACCTCCTTATCATTTCTCTCACTCTAATCCCATTTTTATTTTTGTACCCTCCCCCCTTTTCCCAACGTGCAGTGGTACATTAACTCAACTTCTTTTGAGAGCGTACCCCTACCCCACCCATTTCCCTTTCTCCAGGTCCTTCTTGCCTTTCAAGTATTTTTTCCTGTATGCATGTGGGGAGTGGCTTTTTTAATGCAAAATTAAAATAAAATCATAACTTCATATTATATATTTAGTTAGAGTATTAAAATATATATATATAATATATATATTTATATATAAATATATATATATATATATATATATATATATATATATATATATATATATATATATAATATATATATATATTATATTATATCTTTCTTCTTCTACCTTTTTTTCCCTCCAAGATTGGAGTTAAGGGTGCTTTCAATGCATCGGAACCAACAAACAGCAGTAGGAGAATATGAACAAAAGTGAAAAGCAACACCCCAGCCCCTTCCGCCCTCTGAAAGCCATTAGATTAGTAAGAATACGTCGAAATCAGTAAATCCACCCTAGAGCTTCATGGGACGCGACCTGATCTTCACTATGGTAAATCGTCAGTGTAGGGTTCCATCCCCAGCCTAGGTGGGCCACACACCATACCCCTTACAATCACCGCCGCCATTCCTCCTTAATCAAGCACCTTACTCTCTGCGCCTGCTGCCAAACTCACATTTCCCTTCTTCACAAACATTCCTTTAATGACTCAATCCAATTTTTCTTGGGTCTCCCAGCCGGTCGGCTTCAACACACTCACTCCTATACAATCCGCTAGCCAACCGATCGTATCCTTGCATCTTCCACTGACAAACCATCCTCAACATACTTTCAATTTATTCTCTCATTTTACTCCTTTCTTCACAACCACACAACTCTCTAATACGTTCATTCCTATTTATCAATTCTTCTCAACCTAACACGCCGCTAAAATTGTCCATCTGAACACATTGAATTAGATCTAACCACTTATTCCAGAGCATAGTCTCCTACTAAACCATAACAGAGGGTAACACACTACCTCATGCAAGACCTAGCTCACTCGCAGACTTAGTCCTTTAGCCATTCAACCAACGATTTAATTGCACAGCAACCTTCCTGAAATTCGACCAACTTTTCCTATAACACTATGCTCATTCACTTCCCATTCTCTCCAACACAATACCAAATATTAACTCCGCCACTTGTCTTCCAGCTGTTCACCATCTCACATAACTTCACACCACTGAGGACTGTCTCTCTCAACCCATCAACCTTACTCTTATCGTACGTTTACCTTTATCAGTCCCTCTTCCACACCAACCGTGCCAAATTCTCTACATGCTCTCAAACTCTTCTTTCAGATCCACCACACAGAACCAAATCATTCGATATAATTAGTAGGGCACCCTCCACTCTTCCATTCTCATCATTCTAACACCATTTCTGCAACCCCACATCTAATTCTTTCATAACTCCAAGTTCATTATACAAGTTGAATAGCAAGAGACATCAAAGCAACCCTGTCACTCCGCTTTTTTAAACTAAACAATCACCTTTGACCACCATTTTATTCTTACCCACCTCACTATCGTCATACATACTTTTTGACTTCCATCAGAAGCCTACCACCAACACCAACTATCACTAACACCTGCCATAAGGCTTCCCTATTAACCCTATCCTACGCCTGTTGCAAATCATAAAACCTAAATACAATTATTCTTTTCTCATTTTCTCTCAATCATCTGTTCAATGTAAAGATTTGAAATCCACACATCCTCTACCACTCCTCAACGCACCTTGTTCTTCACACCAATCAGTTCCTTTCGTCACTCGACGCACTTTCGACCAAAATACCCAGCATATATTCTTCCTACAACACTCAATGACTTCATTCCCGTCTATATTTCCTACACGTCTCCCTCTATCTCCCTTTACCTTCATATAAGGGTACTGATTAAGCTCTGTCCTCCAATCCCTTGGAACTGTATCCTCCATAAACGCTTTATTACACAACCTTCAAATCCAATCAATCCCATCTTGCTTCCGTTCTTGATCATTCTTTCACCAGTAATTTCATCTATCCTGCAGATTTACCCATTCTTCCAAACTTTCTCACTCTACCCATTCCTCTTCTTTGTGATACTACTCCCCAAATACCTATTTCTTCTTGCACCATCCAAACCACACACATCTCACTATCACCCCTCTTTCATTACTGCCAATATTATGCAGATTTTCGAAGTGTTCTTTCCAACACTCCCTCACCATCCATTTCATCAGTTACAAAAGCACCATCCCTATATATATTAGATACTATATTATAACAATAAACTATAGTTAAAGCGACTCAATTTGTCGCTTTCAACAATAAACTATATAAGGTTAATTATTTTTTATTACACATAAACTCAAACCAATAACACGGTCATTACGTTTGAAATTTTTGTACTAAGACAATAGACTTCTATAATTAATATCTCTATTGAAATACAATAGATAATTCATTAATTAAATTTCTGCATTTGATTTTGAGGATTGATAGGAGCCTTGACTTCTTGATTCATGACATAAGGAGAATTACATCACAGTTGACAATTCAGGTTTAATGTTATCTAGTAAGGAAACAAAGCTGGAACCTAAGGAAATTACCATTGTTACTACGTAATATTCATAAAAACAATATCATAATAATAAAAATAATAATAAAAAATTAGTAATAATAATACAGATAATAATTTAATTTATTGTAGAATAAAAATAATAATAAAAAATGATAATAATAATAAGAATAATAATATTAAACATAAAAAATGATAATAATAATAATTACCCATTGGCCTCTTTGACAAAAAAGTACGAGAAATTTTATTTCTAACAAATAAAATTATTTTTAATTAATATAGTTACTTTTAATAATGAATAATTATGAAGTTAGGTATCTGAAAAAAGATTAGATTATAAATACATTACAATAGAAATAGAAAATAAAAAGAGAAATTAAAAATAGAAAAAATAGGGTCACTACAGATACCTTCCCTCTCAAGAAGACTGGAAACGCACCGGTTTTAATAGCGGACGCCCAAATCGCGAGGTAGAAGGAACTATAGTAGGCGAAGCAGGAGATATAAGAGAAGGAGAAGAAACAGATACAGAAGAGGAAACATCACAAGAGGGAACGTCAGGAGGAAAAGGTAAAATATCAGGAGGTAAATCAAAATCAAGGACAGGAGGTAAAATCGGAGGAGGAAAAGACAAGGAAGGCATGTGACGGGAAACAGAAGAAGAAGTAGTGGCGGTAATAGAAGGACTAGTAGAAGTAACAGAAAGTGGAACTGTAGTAGGGACCACAACAGCCTCGTGTAAGGGAGAGGAAGACACAGGAACAATTCTTGAAGGAAAAGATGGAAACAAGGAGGAAGAGCCAATACCAGCATCAATCACCAAATCCATAAAAGAACTCATCAAAGGACAAAAGAATTGTCTAAAAACGATTTCATCAAGAAAGATCAGCATCAGAAGAGTCAAGGAAAGTAAGTTTAATACATCAACAGAAACTTTCTCTCACACGCACGCTCCATTTTGAATGTGAAAGAAATGAGGTCGGCGACGAAAGCACAGATAAGGAACCAGTATAAGAAGGTTGTAAAGGAAAACGATGAGAGTCATGCACGACAGAAATCTATATGGTAGCGAATCTAAATTGCTTGAGTACAGTTAAACAACGCAGTAGATTGGGAAAACGAAGCAGGGAAGGAAGAAAGAAGAAACAATAAACGAAGCTTAGAGAGAAAAGAAGGATAATCCGGGAAAAGGAAGGTCAATAGAAGGAAGAAAAAAATTACCCAGGAAGAACGTCAAGGGTGACATAGACTGAAGGTCAGCTGCAGAAGAATTTCATCTCCCTTAACCGAAGACCAAGCAAAACCAGAGGAAGAATTCTCCACCCAGTGTTGCGGATTAGGGGAGCAGCTCAAAGCAGCCTTTAATTGGCGATGAAGGCGCTCGACATAAGAATTTCCTTGAGGGTGATAAGTACTGGAATGGATTTTTCTAACTACCAAGGGAGAGATAAGAAATCACAGCCAAAGATCGGAACGAATTCGTGGCGCCATTATCAGTGACCAACTAGAGGAAGGAACACCACAACGAGCACCCAAGTAAGTTAAAGGAAATGCCAGTGCAATATTTTCCGCAGTAGGAGAAGAAGAGGAATAAACTTCAGGCCAACGAGTATTCTGTCAACCTAGTCATGAATAAGTACACCACGCGAAAGGCGGAAGAGGGCCCCATAAGATAAAGATGAGATCGATCAAAACGACAAGAAGGTAAAGGAATGAACCTAAGGAGGTTAGTATTGTCCTATGACTTGTTTTTTGACAAGAATACATGAAGCGAGCCAAAAACGCAGATGTCAGTATGCATGTTTCGGCCAAAATAAACGAGAGGATAAAGTTTTTTGAGCACCACGATACCAGGATGCAGAAAGAGAATGAAGGGTAAGAAAAACCTGTTTTTCGAAACGCAGAAGGAACAAAAGGACGGACTCTGCCAGTAGAATGTACGAATTAGAAGGAACATTAGAATGCAGTAAAGAAAGAGTTTGCGCTTCTAATAGACGTAATCAGCAGGAAGATAACGATCCTCCCCCATTTGAGCAATCCGAACATAGCAAGTAGTTCTAAATGTAGGCACAGGCGTAACGCATTACTGGATACGAGATAAAAGCACAGCACTAGAGTTTAATCCGCCAGCGACATGTCGACGCCGAGATCAGTAGTAAATTTTTGGGCAATCAAATCCAGAATGAACGAAATTCCAGAGGAAGAATATAGGTGTAAAGAACAGACAACGTATCAGCAGAAATCGAGTGGTTTATTGATCCGTGAGAACATAACTGACGACCTTCCACGAAAATATCTAACAGTAATTTAATTGCAAGAACTATACAGCAAATAGCTCACGACCAAAAGTACTATAGCGAGTGACAGCAGGAGGAAGTTTTCTGAGAAAAAAAGCGAGAGGAAGCAAGCACCATTTTGCAGTTGCTCTAGTGAAGCTCCTACAGCATTCTATCACTGGCGTCTAAAATAAGGCGATGTTTCAGGCTCACCGTGTCCGGATAAAACAAGAAGAGTGTTTTGTTGAACCAATAGAGTTTTACACTGCTTCAAAGCCTCCAAGCAGCATCAGTCAATCTAAACCATTGTCGAGCTGGCCCCGAGACCTTGCCACAAGCAATAGAGTAACTGGATGCTTAATTGGCAGCAGCCCTTGGGAGGAAAACTGACGATAAAATTAAGGAGACGCTAGGTAAGGCCACGAAGATCTTATTCTGAGTGGCTAGGAGAGGATAAGTCCACCGCATAGTCAAACACACGACTCAAGGTAGTCGAGAAAAGACCAGAAGAAGAAATTTTATGGCCAAGAAAATGAAGAGAAGCAGCACCCAAAATGCATTTCTCGAAATTTAAACGAAGACCAGCCTTGAGATAAACGACAGACAAGTCATAAGATGAGAAGATGCTCCTCGGAGAACGAGAAGGGCAACTTCATAGCCAATCATGTAAGCCAATGACTACACAGGGTAAACCAGTAAAACACTGATCTATCAAGACGTTTCGAACAAGTACACTGGCATTATCGAAGCCAATGGCCAATAAAGTTATACATCAAAATTGCCAACATAGCCAGTTGCATGATCCAAGTTTTAGGACGATCCATCAGCGATCTAAACAGGAAATTTGAAGGAAGGCAGAAGTTTTAAGTCAAGAGAAGAAAAATGGTGCATCCATTTAGAGAAGAAGTAAAATCATGAAGTGAGGAATAGAAATAAGTATCAGCAACAGTTTTAGAATTAAGTAAGTAGTTCCCAACAAAACGAAAAGAATCTGGCCCTTTAGAGAATACAATGATAGAAGCGGGAGTAGAAGGGATATCGGACCTGGCTTTTTCAGTAAGTTGCATGTCAACATTCAAAACACGCGCAACATTTAAACATTCTGGAGAAAGTCTGGCGAGCCTGCAAACCAGGAGGACTACCTTTCGTCTGCAATGTTATGCATTTACCAACTGGCTGAAGCCGGCGGAGAATAAGATGAGAAATAGGCTGGATTAAGTCAGAAAATTCAGAAATGCAAAAGAGCGTGCAAAAGAAGAATAAGGAGAGGAATCCAGGCAAGATTGAATACCATAATAGCAGAAATCAAAAGGAACAGCAATTACAAGAAAGAGAAGTAGTGGTCATCGAAAGTTAGACGGCTATGTGGCCATATCCATCACAGCACTCACCCTTGAAAATGACTTAAAATCAAGCACCAATGAGATGTTTTGTGTAACATCAGCCAAGAGAAAGTCCAACGGAAAGAACGACGCAGTCCAATAGATAAAGTAAGGAGTTGTTCACCATAGACAGCGATGCTAGAACCATTAGCAGCCCGTAAATGAGAAACAACAGGCGGAAGAGAAGAACAAAAACCATGAACATTCAAAATAGAGAAACTACTGCTCGAGTCAATAAGGAAAAAACGTTTAGAATCACCATCAAATATACGTAAAGCGAACCTGGAAGAACAGCATTCAACTTCAGAATAGAAATCAGAAAGAAGAATCAAACAGATACTAGGAACAGAAGGAGAAACCGTTGTAGTAGCAAGAACTGAAGACGAATAAGAAACAGTAGTCATATGGAGTGAATAAATTGGGCATTGGAATGAATGACCCAAGGGAGGAGCGCAATGCAATCTACGGTCCCCCCGATGAGTTTCCCTGAAGAGAAAATTTGAGATTAAAATTACAGGAGAAATGCAGCTTACGCTGCTCTAACCACCACCCAAGATGATACATGGTAAGTAGCAATAAAAGGAGAAACCGAGCAGGTTGGTGGCAAGAAGACGGGAAGGTGAAGGAGAACGAGACCTAGTGCGAGAAGATGCAGATTGCTGACACTGACAACGAGAGAAAGAAGACATTTGTTGTTGCAAAGAAATAATTTGAACATTCATATTGTTCAACAAGGTAAGAATATTAGTAAGAGGTTCTAAAGATGAATTCTGGAAAGATGGAGGAGGAGTACAAAGAGAAGAAGGAGCAGAGGAAGATAGAGCAGCGGAAGACGAAGATATAGAAGGAAGAGAAGAAGAATTAGTAGTAAATTGGGAAGGAAAAGTAATAGAAGAAGAAGAAGAAGGCATAATCGCGAGAGTAGAACCCATAGGGGTAAAAGAAGGATAAGTTATAGGAGAAGAAAAAGATTGATTGGCACGAATAATAATATCCGCACGTTCGGCTAAATCTTGAGGAGACAAGGCGTCACCATGAGAGAGCAAGGAAGTACTTAAATAGGTCTCAGGAGTCGGTCCAGGAAGAGGTGTGAGAAGAGATTGGTTACTATCAGCAAGGGGACCAGAAATAGAGAGCATACGGGTAAGAAGCTGTGAAGGAAGACGATCTCCCAACACCTCATGTTTTAACAATTCGTGAAAACGGGTAGCATCAGAAGGAGAACGAATGGCGACGTAATATTCACAAAGGAGTGAAATAAGGAGGCTAGAGAGGAGGCTGACTGACAGTAAAAGACTGGGATTGAATTTCTGAGCTCAATAGGGAATGGAGAGCAAGACAAGCATTAGCTTATCGAATTCTGTAGAATCGAAGTCAAGGAAAATATAAATTGCTGAATTGTAAAATCAACATCATCTCTCCTAAATTGTGGTTGGGTCAGGCGAGGAACACGCGATATAGGCCAGGTAGTCGCCGGCAAAGTTGCAGAAAGAGGAAGAGGCGGTGGAGTACTCTGTTGATGTAGTTGTTGTTGATGCTGTGACATCAATAATTGTTGATTAAGCGATTGTTGTAACAGATAGTGTTGGTGAGGATCATACAAAGGCGGAGGATGAGAAAAATTTTGAGATGAAGAAGGGAGAGGAAATATAGTCGAAGAAGAAGGAATAGAATCAGATAACATATTATAGGTAGTAGTAGAAATAGTAAGAGGAGTAGTAACAATAGTAGTAGGAGAAGTAGTAGTAGTAGCAGTGGTAGTAGTAATAGTAGTAGTAGTAGTAGACATGACGAATAGAATAGATATAATTATTTTTACAGTACAAAGATGCTCAATGGGTTCCAAAAACAAATATAAACAAAGCTAATATAAAAGAACTAAACAAAAATACTAAAAAAAATATAAAATACAAAGAATGTATGACGAACAAAAACTTTGTTAAAAGTGAATGGGTCACTCCAGGAGTTACCAATTAAAGCGACCTTATTTGTCGCTTTCACAATAACTATATAAGTCTGTTAATTAGTTTTATTACAATAAACTAAACAATAAACGGTATTAAGTTTGAAATTTTTGTACTAAGACAATAACTATATATTAATATCTCTATTGAAAATGCAATAGATAATTATATAATTATAATTTCTGCATTTGATTTGAGGATTGATAGAGCTTGACTTCTTGACTTCATGACATTAAGGAGAATTACATCACAGTTGACAATTCAGGTTTAATGTTATCTAGTAAGGAAACAAAGCTGGAACCTAAGGAAATTACCATTGTTACTACGTAATATTCATAAAAACAATATCATAATAATAAAAATAATAATAAAAAATTAGTAATAATAATACAGATAATAATTTAATTTATTGTAGAATAAAAATAATAATAAAAAATGATAATAATAATAATAATAATAAGAATAATAATAATAAAAATAATAAACATAAAAAATGATAATAATAATAAGAATAATAATTACCCATTGGCCTCTTTGACAAAAAAGTACAAGAAATTTTATTTCTAACAAATAAAATTATTTTTAATTAATATAGTTACTTTTAATAATGAATAATTATGAAGTTAGGTATCTGAAAAAAGATTAGATTATAAATACATTACAATAGAAATAGAAAATAAAAAGAGAAATAAAAAATAGAAAAAATAGGGTAACTATAATATATATATATATATATATATATAATATATATATATATATATATTATATTATATATATATATATTATAATTATATATAATATAATTATATATATATATAGGTAAGAAGTAAAAATAATTTTTTGAGAAATGAATAAAAATTGTAAGTAAATAATTTTCTTAAATACAAGAATATTCATAAGTATACTAGAGTTGGTGTAGGTAGAGAAGGTATCGAAGTGAAAAGTATGATTGATTTTGTGTTGGTGAAGATAGAGATGTTGAAGTATGTGTTGGACATTAAATAAGTGAAGGGGTTAGGAATGGGATTATCAGATCATTATGTTGTTTTATGTAAAATTAGTTAGTGGGGACAATATTGGAGAGGAAGGTTGATAAGTGAAGGAAGTGGGTAGAATTAAGAGGTAAGTTAAGAGAACAACGTATTATGATAAGTATTTAGAGCCCTCGCAAAGTAAATCAGTTTGAAATGTGAAACAAGTTGAAGCTGTACAAATCTTGGTCAAATGAGGAGCAGTTGTTTAGCAGTGCAAGGAAAGTATGTGAATGTGCCAAAGTAGGAAGTAGGAATGTTAAAAGTGAGTGGTGGAATGAAGAGGTGATGCAAGCGGTTAAAAGTAATAAAAGAAGCTTGGTTTGAATGTACTAAAAGCCAATGATGAAGTTTTCAAAGAAAAGAATGTTTGGGAAATATTATAAAGGAGGAAAAATAAATACTAAAAGGTACATACGTAGGAGGAAAAAAGAGGTAAATGTAAACAGTTGGAAGGAGGATGAATGAGGAATACAATGGGAATAGGAAGCTTTCGGAGGAAGCGCGAAAGGTTCGGAATGAGAATAAGAGGAGATCGTGCTAGAATAGTATAGAGATGGGGCTTTATGTAAGCTGATGAAATGGATGTGGAAGGAAAACTTTGAAAAGCACTTTGAAAATCTGCATAAATTGACAGTAATGAAGAGGTGATAGATGAATGTGTGTGGGTTTGGATGGTGCAAGAAGGAATATTTATTTTGGGGATGAGGTCTATTAGCAAGGAGCATGTAATGGGTAGAAGTGAGAAGTTCAAGCATGGTAAATCTGGCAGGTATGATGAAATTAACTGTGAATGATTCAGTAAACGGAAGGCGAGATGGTCATTAATGGATTTGGAAGTTGTGTAATAAAGCGTTTATGGAGGGTATAGTTCCGAGGGATTGAAGGAAAGCAATAATAGTGACCCTTATATAAGGGTAAGAGAATAAGGGGAACTGTAGGAATTATAGGGGAATTAGTTTATTCAGTTTGTAGGGAGATGATATGCTGATATTTTTGGGTGGATAGAGTGCGTCGATAGTGACTGAATCACTGATTGTGAAGAACAAGGTGCGTTAGGAAGTGTAGAGGATGTGTAGATCACATTGAATTTACCTTGAACAAATGATTGAGAAAATGAGGGAGAGAAGAAAATTGTATTTTAGGTTTTATGATCTTGCAACAGGCGTAAGAATAGGCATTAATGGGAAGCCTCTATGGCAAGGTGCTTAATGAATCTATGTGTTTGGATGGTAGCTTTCCCCCTTTTGAAAAAAAAATTGGGAAAAAATTAAAAAAAGTTTTATCTATACGATAGTGAAGGCGTTGTGTAAGAATAAATGGTGTTCAAAAGTGATTGGTTTAATGTTTTAAAAGCGGAGTGAGGCAGGATGTGTTATGTCTCCTTGGTTCTTCAATTTGTATATGGATGGGTACAATGAAGATTGAGGTGGAGTGGCAGGAATGGTGTTAAATGAGGAGAATGGAGGTGAGTGGAGGTGCCCAACCTATATATGGCGGATGATTTGGTTTGTGTTGGTGAATCTGAAGAGAGTTTGAGAATGGTTGGAAGAGAGATTTGGCAGGTTGTATAAAAGGAGGGGTTTGAAAATACATGTAGATAAGAGTAAGGTTATTGGTTGTGATGAAGACCAGTCTCAAGTGAGAGTATGGTTCGATGTAAAAAGCAGCTAGAACACCAGTGACTGAGTTTTAAACCCACTATTTAGGATTTGTTGGATGAAAAGGAAACGGATGATGCAAAGTGTAGTAGCGAGAAAGTGTGGCAGTGGAAGGAGGTGGCTTGGTTGCAAATTAATCGTTTGGTGATTGAAAAGGGACTAAGTCTTGGAGTGCGCTAGGGTCTTACATGAGGTATGTTGTTACCTGTATTGAATGAAATAGTAGTGAGACTATGGTCTGGGAATAAGAGGTAATATATCTAAAGTTCAATGTGTTCAGATGGACACACCTTCTTAGGGGCGTGTTAGGTGAGATAGAATTTATAAAATGAGGAATGAACGTATTAGAGTGTTGTGTTGTGTGAAGAAAGGGGTAAATAAGAGAATAAATGAAACTACGTTGAGATGGTTTGGTCGTGTGGAAAATATGAATGATAGTAGGTTGGTTAAGTGAATGTATAGTGGTGAGTGTGTTGGGAATCGACCGGCTGGGGGACCGAAGAAAAAGTGAATTGAGCCAGTAAAGGAATGTCTGGAGGAGAGAAATGTTAGTTTTTCAGAGGCTGGAAGAAAGGTACATATTAATAGTGAATGGCGGGGGTTTGTGAGGGGGATATGGGTTGTTTGCCCCCTGGGTTAAAGGGGTGAGCCGCTATATCTGACGGATGATCCATTAGGGGAGGGTCCCGTCGCTGTCCCGTGAGCTCTATTGTGGATTTTCTGACTGCGACGAGTTCGCACTATTTAATTAGGTATAAAGGGGGCGGTAAGGCTAGGCTTTCTTTTCGACTGTGTCATATTCTTCTACAACTTTTCTGTTTCCGGTGCATGTTACGCACCTTACCCCGTCTTGGAGGAAAAGATAGTTGAAGATATTATATATATATAATATACATTATTTGTTTAATATATAATATATATACTATAATATAGATATAGATAGTTGAAGATATATATATATATATATATATAATATATTATTATGCAATATACAATTGTTCATTATCGAGTGTAAACAACTTTTAATATGATTTTTATAAAATATTTTTTTTATATGTATGACTGAATATACTTTAAGAATTAAGTAATATTGTTGCCGACAACACACCTCAAATTTGTAGAGTTGGTAACCCTGGGTTTTGAAACAGAGTAACGATAATATTATGAGTGCCGTAGCCCGCATATAAATTCGTAGCCTAGATTAATTGAACATTAGAAAACATAGAGAACCGTAATAGTCCACATGGGCCTATCGAGAACTGTCCCAGTCAACCCACTAAAAGCAAACAAGCTCATGCAAATCCACAAAGCAACCTAGGGCTTGTCAAATTACTGTAACCAAAAGTTCACCAATTTGGCTTAGTCAAAAAAAAAATGCAATCTAACATTAATAACTACTGTAACTAAAAACCCGCCAATTTGGCTTCGTCTAAATATGACTATATGATACCCCAAGCTCCATCGCATATACCCATCCAACCTTTCTTAACATGTTGCAACTGAGTCACACTCAACAACCTCCCTGTGGCAAACCATTCCATAAATTTAACACCCTAGTTGCTGAAAAATGCTTTCGTATTATCAAGATCGTGTAAAGCTTTTCTTCTAATTTTCTTGTTTGCCCCTGGCTCCCAGTCGTGCTCTACTATGAAAATTTATTGGTCTCCGTCTTATCAATAGATGTAAAATTTTGTAGACTTGGATCATGTCCCTCTGAGAAATCGCCTTTTCTGCAGAAACCATTCTAACTATCCGCTACACCTCTAGCTCTTACCCTCAAACCCGAAATCATTCCTTGTATGCTCTGTTTGCATTCTCTCTTCTCGTAGCATATCTAAGCTTTCTTTAATAAGGAGCCAAGCCCTTGTGCAGCAATCACTCCTAAACTACTGGCTAACATGGTATTTAACAGTTTTTAACTTATTATCCTTGCTCTTATTAAACATCATAGCGATTTATTATGCCAGCATCTTATTAGCTTTATTTCCCTGCTTCAAACCTGAAATTTGCCTACTTCATAAATTGCAGCTTATATACAAAATCTTTTTCTTTGTCCACAGACTCAAGCAATCCCATTCTATCGAAGTTAAAAACTTTTATTGAGTAACCTAGGTGAAGACCTTACACTCTTTACTATTCAAATTCATTTGCCCACTTATCTGCCCACCCAGAAGTTTATCACCCCCATTTGGAAATCTTTTTTTTTTTTTTTTTATATATATAATACAGGGTTCACACTTTCTGGAAGTCAGGGAAAAGTCAGGAAAAAAAAAAATTGGTCAGGGAAAGTCCAGGGAAACGTTTAAAATATGCTGAAAGTCCGGGAAAAATCAAAAAATCATAAAAAGTCAGGGAAATTTTAAAATTCCAAAACATATGAAGAATGATCCATGGACCAAGTTACGTATTTTTGATATATTTTTTTCCTTACTGTATAATTGTGGAATAAAAGATGTATTTTTGATAAGTGAATGAAAAGGATGGGCGAGGAATGACATTCCATAAATCTACTTCTATGCTGTTTCTTTCTATTTTTAGTTCACTATTACCTACTATTCTTATTCTGTTCGTAGAAGTTTTTCCAAGTTCATCCTTCTGATTGAAGGTGATTGGTATATGGATGTGTTTTAGACTGTATGCCTTATGACTTAATCTGTTTATATCTTTTCTTTTTAGGGAATTATACTTTTTGAGGTGTTTTTTTTTTTGAGGTTTGACGAAGGGATTTTTTATTTTTGTGCAGTTGAAGGTATTTATAATTTTTTATAAAATGACTTCAAGAAAAAAAAAAGAATTAACTTTAACGACCAGTGGTTGGACGTCAAACTGAACCTTGGTTCATTTCTGTTCACAGATTTACAATTTCTCGTACTTAATATTATGGAAAGATTTCTTAAGTCTAGTAAAATGCCTGCTACATACCAACAACTCAGCTTTGCATTAGATTTACATGACAATCTTGAATGCCAGACTGTGCAAATAAAAATGAAAGAAAAGATATTAGAAAGATATCCTCTGGAAGTAAAGCTGGTCCAAATGGTCTCATCATTGGAATCCACGTAAGTTTTCATCAGCAGACAAGGGAAACAATAGATTTGATTATTGCTATAAAAAAAGAGGCATTGTACCCAATAACGTGAATCACAGATTCTGGTTGCTGAGAAGAGAAGAAAGCATATAACTCTACTTTGCAGTGAAGCTCATTCTACCTTGAAATTAAAATTTAAAAATATTTTGAATGGGGATTGTCCTTCTAAGAGACTGATGACTTTTTTTTCTTCTATAGCACCTGAAATCAATGTTATGCGGAGTTGTGGCAATATTAATTAGGACTGATATTTTCGCATGGGAATTGCGACAGTGGAAGGAGGGGTTTTCTATAAATTAAGCATTTTAGTGGAGAATCTGAAAGAACATAGTCTGATTTCTCAAAGAACAGTGCACAATTCTATAGATCTCATGAAAGTATTCATATAAGTTCCTATCACTCAAAAATGTTGACAATTAAGAGCTGCCCATAGGAAGATTGAAGAACATCTCAAGAGTCCAAAACAGAAAAGAAAAAGAAAGAAAGAATAAAAAGGTTGAAAAAGAATATTTTCCATACAGATCAATAAACTTGAAGAAGCAGAGAAGATGTTAAAACTGAAGGCTTTAACAGAAGAACGCCATAAAATCAAAAATTCAAATGCTTGAGAGAAAAGTTAATCTAAATCTCCCCGATTTAGAACTTTTGTGATTACAGTGGGCGCTATTCAACTAGGCTATTAATGTAAGCTTTTAATTTATTTTCTTTTGTCTATATACCTAATATTGTTTACCTTTGGAAAAAAATAAAAAAAGGATGCTACTTTTAACACAGGGTAAGGTACTAGGCTTATTCACTAAAAAAAAAAAAATATTTTTTTAAATTCATCCATGATGATGAACATTTTCTAAACTACTATTTCAATAATTTAATGTATATATCATTCAACCTACTGCAATAATAATTAACATAGAAGTATTTTATACACCAAAATAACGAACACGCTGGTCAAGGGAAATTTGCAGATTTGGTCAGGGAAGTCAGGGAAACGTTCAGGGAAATCAAATTCAAAATTTTAGTGTGAACCCTGATATCAGTTTGTCACCACCACTCACGGCAGAGCCTAATGTCAAGGGAGGGGTGTTACAGGCCAATTACATGCCGCTAGGCGAAATTACCGCAGATCTGAGCACAGACGCAGGCTTTAAAGTGAGGGAGAATTAATTCCAGCAGGAAACACAGAAGGAAGAGAATTCCACGAAACAGAGGGTGGCAGAAGAAGGAAGCACCGCAGCGAACTAGCCTGGAGTTACCAATATCTACACAGAACTCGTGAGCAGACACAGCACCCCTTGTGCTACGAGGCGACGTAAAGGTGGTGGTACGCGAGTGGGTAATTTCCCCTCGAAGCACAGCTGCCGCTACGATACTACAAAAAGAGATAAACATCCCATCTCGCGCAGCAGATGGAGGGTCAAGTGACAGTCGAAAGTACAGAACGTTAAATAAGGCCTTTTGCTTTTTGACTCGACTCTGTCCAAAAGCCGGGTGAAAACAGAGCTCCTAGATATGAGAAGAGTACTCCATACAAGGGCGGATGCGAACCCTTGTATAGCTGAGTAACTGAGAAGAGGAAAAATAGTCTCGCAGTCCAAAACAAAACTCCCAGTTCTTTGAGCCGCCTAGCACCCGTTGTGATGCTGAGGTTTTCCATAGACATTTTTCTTGTTTAATGTTGAGGCCAAGGATGTTAATATTGTCAACAGGAGAGAGACGAGAGAACCGGCGAAAGAGATAGGAAAGTTAGAAGGTGTTTTAGAGAGGGAGATTTGTAGAAGTTCGAGTTTTTTTAAAGAATTAATTTTCACAAGGTGAGAACGACCCAATGGAAATCTATCCAGATCAGGCGGATAGTAATCGGAAAGCATTGGAGAGAGGCTAATTCCTAGAAGTAAAAGAGGGGAGCGCAGAATTGAATGAGTTGAAGATGAAGGGTCGGAGTCATCCGGGCATATGAGTGGGATATACGAGTTGTGCAGGTGAGAAAATCATTAAAGGAATAAAGGAATTAAGGAATAAAGTAGGAGATAATGCAGAACCCTGAGGAACACACTATGACAGAAAAAGAAAAGAAGTCGCTCAAGTCCATAACAGCCGATATTGAGGAACTTGAAAGAAAGCTAGACTAAAGTAAAGAGAAGGAGGAACCAAAGGAGGGGGAGCTTTGAGAGCAGTGACGCGTGCAAACCCGGTCAAATGCTTTGGATTGTTCAAGCGCCACAACGCAAGTCTCCCCGAGTTCTAAGACGGAAACCATGAATGGTTAAAGTAGGAAAGGTACTATCGCCAGTAGACCTTGAACAACAAAAGCCGTACTGGCAATCGGAAAGAAGGAAAGGAGATTCCAGATGGTCTAAGAAGTGGAATACAAGTGCTTCAAAGGTATCTTAGATAGAATAAAGTGAGAGTTATAGGGCGATGATGAAAAGGATCAGAGCGGCTTCTTTTTTACGGAATAGGTTAAACATGTGCGTGCTTCCAACCACTGAGGGAAAGTGCTAGTATTGAGACATACGAGAATATAGTTGAACGAGGGCGGGGTCAGCACGTAAGCCCACTCCTCAAAAACTCGGGAGGAATGCCATCGCGGGCCACCCGCCTTCCTAACGTTCATAGATCTCAGGAGCTCATGCACCCGATCAAATGAATCTCAGGCAAAGACATATGGACACCTGAGAGGAAGAAGAAGGAGGAAGGAGGAATGCAGAATCGTCCATGGTTGAGTTGGAGGAAAATAGGATGCCGAAGAGATTGGCCTTTTCAGTTGGAGAGTTGCAACAGAACCATCAGATATGCAAAGAGGAGGAAAGGCCAGATTTTACAGAAGTTATTAGATATGTTTTTTTTGGCCAGAGCAGAAAGATTTTCGTAGGAAAACAAGGAGGTTAGCGCACTTTTCGTTTGATGAAAAGCCCGCTTTGCTCGTCGAAGAGTATCCCTGCAGACGATTCTAGGCCCTGAATGAAAATTAGGAAGAGTGATAGAAGAACGAGAATTTTTCCATTCCCGATACCGCGCTGTCTCTAGCCTGAATTGGAAGAGAAACAAGCACGATCGAACATGGATTATGAGGAGAGAAAGATTTAGTCGAAAGAAGGAATGAACCTGCTCATACCCATCAACGATTACAGCTCCCACCTTATCCGCAGAAGTCGAAGCGTCACAGAGCAATAGCACGTCATTCCATATTATAGTTAGGTAGAAGCACGCAAGGCCCCCCAATCGGCCCGATCAAATGCCAGAAAAAACGCGTGGGCAGGATGGAGATAGTTGGAGAGAAAGTATTAAAATTAAGGAGATATAACGTTGTGGTAAGACTATCCATAGGAAGCGAAGGTGTGTATTTTAGAGAGAAGGACTAGTGGTGAAACATAGGTCAAGTGTGTTTTAGAATTGGTTAGATCGATCCGGAATGTGTGTGGGTTCTTTAATTAGTTGATCCAGATCGTTGATAGAATGCCTGAATTGATTCGGCCCTCCCTCCCCACCTAAATCGTATGAGAGGACGCCCAACATTCAGTGTTGTGGTACATTGAAATCCCTAAATAGAAGACCTCAGTATTTGGTGAGAAGATATAACATTCTCGTGAGAAGTAGTAAGATATTCAAGAAGGGCTGAAAATCTGTTCTATTAGAGAACCAGTAGCAGAAGCACAAGATATTGTAGTAGAAGGGCAGAAAGATTTTGAGCCACAGAACATCGAAGTTAGGCAGATTCGAAGAATATACATCGCATATATCGATGTTATATCCATGGAGTACTAAAATGTTTAATAAGGACGCACAATCACTCCACGCGCGAGACGAAATGTTGAAATAGTATTATAGTTTGGGATTACATTAAAAGATTAGAGATGATTCTATGGAGAATACTGAGTCCTCAGACAAGAGCAAAAAGTTAGGGCTATAGGAGTTAGAGAGGTGATCTTCACAGAAGGCAAAGTTAGACTTTTAAGGCCACGGATTTGTTGTGAAGTCAATAGAAAGCCCGCGCCCATGTAAAAACCTGCATCTCTCTCTCTCCTCTCTCCTCTCTCCCTCTCTCTCTCTCTCGTCTCTCTCTCTCTCTCTCTCTCTCGTCTCCCTCTTCTCTCTCTCTTCATCTCTCTCTCTTTCTGGTATACACTCGTCTCTCTCTCTCTCTCTTCTTCTCTCGTCTCTCTCTCTCTCTCTCTCTTCTCTCTCTCTCTTCTCTCTCTCTCTCTCTTCTTCTCTCTCTCTCTCACTCTCTCTTCTTCTCTCTCTCTCTTCTTTGACTCTGTCTTCGCCTTCTTAAATATTGGAAGCATATAATTGCCTGCTCAGGCTACCCCATTTCCTTCCGGTACCCTTGTCCTCTCTCCAAAATCTCGTCTGAATTATATCAGTCCACATCCACTGCACACCTCCCTTCCCTCTCCCTTAAATATTTCACAGGTAATCCGTCGATACCTGTACTCTTACCATTCTTCATACTGTTTATTGCTGTCTCCACTTCCTCCATTGATATTATCTGTTCATTATTTGGATTTTCCGCAACCGCTTGTTGTTCAACAGCGATATCAACCTTGTGTTGATCCTCTGCTCTTCCCCTCCTTTCGATCCCTATATTTGAATTGTATAATTCGAAAAAATACTTGCTCCATCTATCATTAACCTCCTCTGGTTCTATTTTCAATCTGCCTTTCTTATCTTTAACTAAGTGTCCTGCTGACGAATCCTGTTTCCTATATCTTTTTGCCATATTATATACTGAGTTTTTTAGTCCGGTCATCGATCTTGTCTCAATTGTTCACTGTGGGTTGTTGGCTTTGTGGGTGGGTGCGGCTGTCTCATCTATTCGCACCCAAGACTGCTTCATTCTGAGACCTCCCTCTTTCAATGCTTCGGCTGCTATTTCTAAGGGTTACATATTCCATTCTAGATTCTGGGCTTCTCCTCTCCTTCATCCAACTTCTAAACGCTTTATTTTTTTCCTTTATGGCTGGTTTTCAATCCTTAGTCTACTAGTCAGTGCACTTCTTCCCTGCGCCCATCTTTTTGATGTCCAATACTTATCTCGCGCAGTATCCATCTTATTCTAAAATTTTCCCCACTCCTCCTCTTCCACACGTCCCTCCTGAAATCCATGTCTCTCTCGGTTTACAAGTTCTTATTTTATTCTGGAGTGCTTCAATCATTCCATCCTCTTTTAATTTTTCCAACGCAAACCTCTCTCTCACAAGGGCCTTTGTACACATCGGTCTCCTCATACACAACTTTCCTATCACCAACCTGTGATCCGAGTCCAAGGATACAGAGGGGACACTCTTTACATCCCGTCATAACTTTCCTGTTGTTCACGAGAATTAAGTCAAATCATGACTTCTCTGTATTGTCCTCTTAGACACGCTTGTCGCATCGTACCTCACCGTCCCATTTGTGTGGAATTCCTGTGCGCCATAAAAGTGTTCTGATTGCCAGACCATTTTCTCATCTTGCGAAAATTCATAGAGTCGTTTCTCCTCAGGCATTCTCTCTCTCCTCAATTCCAATAAGCTCAATCACCGTCTGCTAACTCTATCTCTCCAACTCTACATGAGCATTAAGTCCCCATAAGATTTTTTCGCTCCGCATTTATTCCCAATCATAGGTAAATTTCTGTAGTTGTTCGTAAAAAGCTATTTTTTCCTTCTTGTGGGTCTACCCTGGTGGCTGGGGCGTAGACCTTGTATTACTTCCCTACACCCTACCTGTCCAACCTCAGCAGCA
>JABUQX010058340.1:0-10000 GCA_015478945.1 Trachelipus rathkii | reverse complement strand
AAAATGATCCTTATATGACATATCTATATGGTATATTTTTGGTTGTTTTCTGGTGTGTGGTTTGTAACCAGGGCTGCGGAGCTGGAACCACTAGATTTTGGGTGGAGCCGGAGCCGGAGCCTGACCCGAAGTTCAAATTTCCTTTAGGATGAGCTGAAGCAGGAACCTGGTAATTTTAAACGATGAAACCAGAGTCCGAGCCTTGCAGTTTTAAAATAACGGAGCCGGAGCCGGAGCTGGAGACGGGGCCCTATATATTAAATTGACTGAGCCGAAACCGGAGTTGGAAGGGAGACAAAAAATATTCCCTAATTTCGAAGCGTTGGCTATAAAACCCATCTATTACACCGTTCATATATGAAGAGACGCGTCAAAAGCGATAAATCTTACAGGACGATGTAACTGACGTCATAAATAAACCGAATTAGTGACGACGATATTATAAAGACTCTCCAGAAAGCGAGAAGCGTCACGTCTCTTACATTATTACAAGTCAAGACACGTAAATTGTGACACGCAAGTGACGCCTGGTGACAATGAGAGTGACAACATCCAAAAAAAAAAAGGAAGCACGATTTCGCCTTATATGACGTTGCCAGACGAGCGTTGACGCTTATAATTACTGTAGCAGACGACGACGAAGTATTCGTTATATGAACTACTAAAACTGGACAGGTTGCAAGACGTAAAGTGACACAAAATAATTTTCGTTTTGTAATTAAAGAAATTATTAATATTTTTTATGTTTTAAATATTTTTATTTATTTACATTCTTAATATTGTTTTAGTGCGGTTTCAGATTATATATATATATATATATATATACTATATATATATATATATATTTATTTATATATCATATATATATACTATATATATAATTATTATATATATATAATATATATATAATATATATATTATATAATATATATATATTATTATATATATAATATATATAATATATATATATATCTATATGATAAATATGGATCTTTTTGCATTTTTAGGAGTATCCAAAAATCCACAACTAATACTCAACTAGAGTGAAATGCCACTAAATAGATTGAGCAAAACAAGTATAACGTGATTAGCCTTAAAAAAATTACAGCTACCCCAATTTCCATTCAAGGAAAATATTCCCGCCCCATATACTATATATATATATATATATATATATATATATATATATATATATATATATATATATATATATATAATACTATATATATATATATATATATAATATATATATATATATATTATATATATATATATAGGTCCTTATCCTTTTTATGGTCCAGATAAAAATATGTGCTTTTGTTTTCTTTTTGTTTCATAGTTATTATTTAATGATACTTAACAATAAATTCGAGTGTTGAGTGAGACAGGATCAAAAAATTTTAAATGCAAAAAAAAAAAAAAAAAAAAAGTAATTATTTAAATAAAAGTCGTACCTTTTTAAAAAGTTTACGGTTTTGGGCAGGCGACCCGAAAAAAAGCGACGTTCGGGAATCTCTTTGAATGTGTTTACACAAGTTCGTCCGTCCCTTTTAAAATAGAGAAATATTTTTCGGCAAAGTGGATTCATTATAGTTAGGTTAAAATTTACTGCAACGGTCGGTCAATATAGCGTTTAGGATTGCGTTTTTCCGCCATCGTCGATAATATAGGTAGGGTTGCGTTTACTGCCTCTAAGTTAAGTTAATAATATGTTTTGTTGGGTATACACAAAAAATCTGAATATATTGACAAACAAAAACCTAATTACGGAAGGTATTGTTTACGCCAAAAACATTATTTATTTACCTTTCCTGAATTCTTTCACTCGGTAGCGCTAAACTCCGTTTTCCTTCTCAAGCAAAATCAACGTTTTGACTTACTTTATCAATTAATTTTATAGTTTTCCATTTGTACTCTTTATAGTTTCACATACCTAATGAAATTGTCAATTATACGTATATTACTGAATATAATGAAAAAAAAAAACTTAATTCTGCACATGAACCGGGTAAGGTCACACATTATATATATATATTATATATATATATATACTTATATATATAATATATATATATATATATATTTATATATATATATATAGAGATATAGATATATAATATATATAAACCGTATATATATATATATATATATATATATATATATATATATATATATTATATATATATATATTATATATATATAATAATATATATATATATTATATATATATATATAGTTATATATATATATATATTATATATATACCGTATATATTATATATATATATATATACTTAATATATATTAATATATATATTATATATATATATATATATATATATTATATATATATTATAACCAAAAATAATTTAATCAAATATTAAAGAGTTTTTAAATATAAATTACAATTTTAATTATTTATATATATAATATTATTTAATAATTATATAAAATAATTATTAATATATAATATATTTTAATTTTTTATTATATATTTTTATTATTAATTATATATATATATATATATATATATATATACTATATATATATATATATATATACCGGTTACGTACATATACAAGAGTAATTCCTTCTATTCGTAAAACGAGATGAACATCATCATCGCGATTTGCATATACGAACAAACTCGCATTTTAAACAATGACCCTTGCCAAGTCCATCGGAAGAAAATTAATGGAAGAAGCAATGCAGGTAACATGTCGGTTGGCGGGCGCATGATAACCGGGTCGCGCGACACAGATTGAAAAGCCTCCGACGCCGCATCCATAGCAGTGTTGCCAATAGAAAGAAAACTAGTGCTTTTTTTTTTTTGTTAATACAGTGCCAAAAGTATGTACAAATGGCGATATTATACTAAGTTATAGAGATTTTTAGTGCTTATTTCTAAATATTTTTGGACTTTCTAACGCTTTTTTCTCATCAAATCTGGTGCCTTTCAAAATTTTGAATTGGCAACGCTGATTGAAAAGCCCTCCGACGCCGCATCCATAGTTGCATCGCCGCAAGTCACACGCGGGATACGATGTCAAGAACACGGCCGTAGAAATTGTAGGAATTCCTCCTTCCAAGACGTCTTCGGGAGTCTAATTAGTAAGTGCCTGAGGCCGACCTTGGCAAGGGGAGACGGAGGAATGAAGAGGGGGAAAAGGTTCGTGGAGAAAGACAGGTGAAGCGAGTGAAGGTGAAGGCAAGTAAAAACCTCGAGAACAAGTCAAATATCGAAAACACAATTCAAAAGGAGTTTTAGCCATAATTGAGGGTAATATATATATATATAGATTTAGTTAATTGAAAAAAATAGACTTCAAGAGAAAATGGTCAAAGCAAAATAAATTAACAAGTGATGGAAATGATATTCATATAAACTAATAAGGCGAATACCAACATCAGGGTAAACCACAAACAGATGGACTCGGGGAGATCGGTTCTTCGCCTCTCTCTTCGGATGAAAGATCGAACGGGGGGGACTCTCGTCCCCCTCTGTCCCGTGTGCGAGGCCTTCGCCGTCGGCTCGAGCCGCCCTAAATGGGCAAACATTGTTTATTATATATAATTTCGCGACGCAAATAAAGGCAAAAAAAAAAAAATTAAAAAACCCCTTAGAAATTTCCGCTGATATCGCAAATATATATATTTGTTCTTACTGATAGGTGCTGCCGTTCTCTGAGTTACTGATGTTCGCTATTAAGACACATCTGACCATAAAATATATTATACTATATAATATATCTATATATATATATATCCTAAGTATATATATACTATGTTATATATGTATATATATACTATATATATATATATATATATATATATATCATATATATTTATATTATGCTGATTACAAACGTTTAGAAAATGGGTTATATAAAAATATTGCAGGCATCCCCAGAGTTCAATATTTCAATAATGCGGCAGAAAAAAAAAACCCCTCGTTAGGGGAGAAAAAGTTTGTCTAATCTTTTCATTCATATCTTCTTTCTCTTTCTTTCTTATTCCAATATTCAGTCAAAAATTTAATATTCAGAGAGAGAGAGGTGCAGAGACTGGTATTCATACACCTTAAGCAATGCGTCTAGACAGTCCACCACTTACGCTTACACAGCACACCCTACACACCACACACACACTAACAGACCACACACACACACACGCACACTACACATACACACACACATAACAATATATTATATTTTATATATATTATAAATATATATATATATATAATTATCTCTATATATATATATATATTTATATATATATATCATATATACATATATATATATATTATATACTATATTATATATATATATTAACACTTACTATATTCTATTATATATATATATAATCTTATAGTATGTATATATATATATATATATATATATATATATATATTATATATATAACTATTCATGTGGCGTATGCAGAGGACCTTGCCCCCTGACCCATTAAATCTTGAACGAATAAAAATCTAATTTTACATGTTGTCAGACGGCAATTTTTAGGGGCTTATTAGTAGAAAAGATGTAAAGGTACATAAATCGATAGATAATGAAGTATAATTACTAATTTAGTAATGTATTAAAAACTTACCTTTTTTCTAAAAAATCTTATTTAATGTGTGTTTCGTTTTCATATTGGCTTTGAGTTTAACTAGCTTGTGCTCTTTTATACAGGCTTAGCTTCATTGGCAAATATTCCGCTAGAACCGCCATGTCAGTGTAGATGCATTTGGCAGCCGCCAAAGCTGATAAGTCAATCATGGAAGGCGTGCCCGGAAAGACTTCTCAGAAATAAATGCATACTCAAAAAAAATTGAGAAATAAAAGAAATATTATAAGGAATTTTGAAGACCATAATTTTCTGCGGAACCAGTGACTTACTTAAGAGGTAAAGACCTGCATGAGAGAATTTTTTTAAGACATAATTAAACACTGCGGAATAGAAGTGATATAGTTAGTGATAAGTTGTATGTCCCACCCGATTTCTCAAAACTATTAGAGATATCGCCTTAAAACTTGGTATATGTTCTATCTGTAGGGTATTAAACCCTGATCACAGGCGAATTTCAAGTCGCTAGGACTGTATACTAGAGGGCTCACTTTCCCGAGAGCGTAGTTGTAACAGGTCTAATATTCAACTACGCCCTTTTTTGATGCATTCAAATGAGCGGTTCGTTAGCCTAAATCGCCTTCTCAGAATCGGCCCAGTGTGTTTCGAGCTTGAACCACAAGCCGCTACGTTATATTATTATTAATATTATTATTTATTATTACTTATTTTATTATTATTATGTATTATTATTAATTATTTATTCTCTATTATTATTATTATTATTATTATTATTTACGTGAAAAAATTGAGCTCCAACGCAGTCAGCTCAATATTGAGCCGATTCTGCTGCGCGGTTCACTGCCGCACCGTCTCAGGATCTCAGATCCGCACTCCAATGCTGCGGTCGTCTCAGCACGTCCGCTCCAATCTTCGGTTCGATCGCCGACGGCAAAGCGTGAGCTTCGGTTCGCCCTTTTCCGACTCTCGCCGACTCGGCACGTCGCGCCGCGGTCCCAACCGCCGCGCTTCAATAATTTATTTAGGGTATTATATAAATAATTTATATATGGAAAGGAGGTATATAATATATATATACCTATCACTTAAATATAATATATATATACTATATACCTACTATATACTAATTATATATATAACTATATCGTATTATTATATATATATATATATATATATATAATATATATAATTATCTATATATATTACTATACTATATATACTATATTAGCTATATTATATATATTATATATTACTATATTATTATATATTCGAAAGGAATCGATTTTTAGGCTCCCGACTCGGCTCAGCCTACTGGCTCCGACATGTATTTACACTGGGTTAGAGTTACGTAACCTCATCGTTAACGAGATTACGTTCCCCTGCGTCCCTACCCGTAGGGGGGAGCGCTGGCCCCTAAAAATTAAATTGATCCTCGTAGATGGCTGAAATTTGGTGAGCGGATTTAGAGTAGGATTTTCTGGAAAGACTTGGTATCCGGAATCAAGAGAAGTGGCATCGGCACCTCGGGGTGCTACGCGAGCCGGCTTGCAATGCTGAGTTAAATACACATTCGTTTGAACACAATGTTGGTGTTCATTATATATGTTATCGAACCGTGGACTCTCGATATGATGCTATAAGTCGTATAGGTGTCTAGGACACGCCCACCAGAGGGGATTTCCGACTGAAAAAGCACAGAGTGTGGAAAACAGAGCTGAAGGAGGAAGGAAGAAGGATGAGGATGAATCTGGACTAACAAATTACAATGAGTCTGGAATCATAGGATAGGCAGTTGACAGCCGCACCGGTGGGTGCTGGCTACCGGTGCCGAGCTATTAAATATTTGTGTAATGAATGCAAATTGGTGTATTTAAGTATATCCGTTATTGAACCCAAGATTCTCAGACGTATGATGGTATTCAGACCATCAAGCCAAAAAAAATAAAAAATATTTCAATAAACTACAATAATAATAAAATAAAATTTCTTCTTCTTTTTATGTTCATAACTTACAAAATTTACTTTTTACATACCCTAAAGGAGTAAATCAGCAAATCAGTAAATCTACAACAGCTAACATCTCTTCTAATCAAACTGCCCTCCCCAGCCCCTTCCGTGATCTATTGACCTATTATGATCTATTGATCTATTGATCTACTTGATCTATTTTTTTAAAAGTCATATTTTTACTAAAATTGTTATGTATTTACATACCACTATTGATTCAAGGCAGTAAATCAGTAAATCAAACAGCTCGTCTCACACCATCTCTTGTCTTGATCTATTGATCTTCATTGATTCAAGTCTGTATTTTTTAGTAATAATTGGTCATGTTTTAACATCCTAAATCAGTAACGATCATTTAAATCAACCACCATCCAATCCACCTCTCTATTCCTCCGTGATCCTATTGATTCAGCGTTATATTTTTTTAGTAAATGTCTGTTTTCATACCCTAGAATATATCAGTAAATCAACTCACCTATATCCCAACACCCCTCCTAATCATCCGTGATCCATTGATCTCATTAATCAAGTCATATGTTTTTTAGTAAAATTCTCGTCATGCTTTACATACCTTAAATCAGTAATCAGTAATAACCAGCGCTTGCCACAATGCCCACCTTTTCCGTGATCTATTATCTATTGATTTATAAATAATGTCATAAATTTAATTTACATAATATTAATGTTTTACATTAATTTTAATCAGTACATCAGTAAATCATCATTCATCTCGGCTCCATCCAACTCCGTTATCTTCTCCCGTCATCCCATCTCCCACCATCCCATGTATCTTTGGATCTAACTCTGATATGAATCGTTCAAGTCACATTTGAGTATATTTTGGATAAACAATAACATAAAAACAACATTCGTTTAATACACTGTCAACGATTCTTATGTAACCTAACAAAGTTTTCAACATTCAATATATCAGCTTACATACATCACTCTGATCACCTATGAACATATATTGATCCATGCAAGATACCCTTGCACCCATCCTCTCACACCTTCGAATTACTCTACTCTGTTCTCACTGTTAAACAAAAGTCTTCACCTTCACAACATATACAGCTAAGTGCTAACATAGCATTCCACTAGACGTAACTTATTCACAGCTTTGTCCAAGCATATCTCATAAATTCAATGCTCTTAATTTCATGATTAACATGGTAAATTATTTAAACCAACAATTTATCACAACCATCCTTGTCGTTTACATTATCAATAACTCATCAACGTAATATAAATCTTCTAACTAATAAAGTTTCCCACATCAACTAAAGTTAACGATAACAAGGAACTAAGAACAATCATTTTCTTACAACGACAGATCCTAGCACACGTCACTTAACCCACCCGAATAAACTGTTAACATTATACCAAAGCTTCACACTTAACACCAGTAAAGTTACTTTAACCATTCGTCATGCAAAACTTCACCTCAATTCATTACGTTTTTCTCAAACTATCATCTCTAGACATACTAACGTTAATTCCTTACATTCACCACAGTAACATTTTTTACGCAACACACATGTATCATAAAGCACTATGTCGGCGATTATTATACAGACCGCTAATCGCATATATATGCCTCAACGTACCAAGTTCTTTTTCTAACCAATTATCATAGCAATAATTTCACACCAAAATAATTTATCATAACCTCACCTAAATATCATAATCGCCCAACAACATATACTTATGCAACATTTAACTACCAGTTTTACTCCATATACCACATACATATAAACACTCAACGCTCTCTTCTTTGCAATAAAAATATCATAGTAAAAAGTGTATAGCTATACCGCAATTTAAAGCAGTAAATCGTACATCATCCCCCACCCCCGTTCCCACCCGGGCCCTTCCTATACCACCAGTCACTGATTTTTGTATCAATTGACTCTACTTGGATCCAGGTTCACATATCCGAGTATCATCCCCTTCGTGCAATAAGCAATAGTACGAACAACCTAGCTCTCTTTATATATGACATCGCATATATCGCCTATACGTAACTTGGTTTCTTCACATTAATCTTAAAAGCCTATCAAAATTCATGCTATCTTACCTCTCTCTCCCCTGAATTAAAGATCTCTTTTCTTCTACTATCTACCTGGTAAATGCGACCAAAAACTACCACACACACCTTACGTACACGACCTCTAACTTCACTATTTAAACAAGTTTCATCTTAAACAACAGTAAAAGTACTAGACGAGTACAAAACGCTAACTATTCACACTCTTTTCAAGCAGATATTCTTCTAACATATCAATGTTAATTTTACATAACATACTCTCGATTTATCGGTCGCATTTTCGCCGTATCATATTCTGATAAAGCATAGCACCAAAGAGTTCCTTTATATATCTCAATCCTCACGCAAATATCTATGCTAACATAACAATCGTTTTCACATTAATAAATGCGAACATACACATCCTATAAACTAAGGAAATATATACACAGACAAACACTAACAAACTTATGTCACGCAGAGAAACTGTAAGCATTAACAAAGTTCTCACACTTAACACGCAGTAAAAGTAACTAACATTGCATACAACCACGTAAACCTCATTCATCTTTTTCCAAGCAGATCATCTCTAACAATTAACGTTTAATTTTACATTGACAAACAGTAATATTAATAACCAAACATTTATGCAGTGAACCTTGTTATATCATTATGCATAGACACAGTCTACCAGCACGAATAACTGTAAACATAGAAAAGTTTTATCAAACATAACATAAAAATGAAGTTCTTTGAATAAAATAATCAATAGTTTCATCGTATTAAAATGTAACAGTTTACTGATTTTAAAGCAGTAAATCAGTTACAAACCAATCACTCCACCCCATCAAACCCTCCCAACCCCCTCCCTCCATGACCCTTTGATATTCTATTGATCTATGATTCCTTCACATTTCGAATATTATTCTCGGATAAACATAGACACAAAAATAAGTTCTTTATCTACTAACCATCACTGACAACGAATATACTGCTAACGTAACAACGTTTTTTACAATTAATAAAGCTAATATAAACTGAACTAATGAATATAATGTACACGTCACGACAAACTAAACACTCACCATCGTACGAAAACCTATTACATTAGCAAACCTTCCGCACTTGAGACAACCAGTAAAGTACCTAACACTTTCAAGCATATCTTAACTATTCAAAACCTTTTTCATGCAAATCTCTAATTTCAATGTTAATTTTACATTAACATCGTAATATTTTACAAAACTTTATGCCAATAACTCTCTTCATTGTTAATTCGTCCTCATTGACAACGAATATCAAGCTAACGTAAAATTTTTTTTACATCAACCTTCGTAATATTTAACAAAACTTCATCATACACCTCGTCTATCGTCTC
>JABUQX010058339.1:40000-44463 GCA_015478945.1 Trachelipus rathkii | reverse complement strand
AATAAACGGGATATTGGGATGGCAAAAACGGGACGGGGATAATGTAGGATTCTGTATTCATAAAAATGTAAGATGATCAGAAGTATTTAATTGCGTTAACATATTATTGAGCTTACCATTATTCTTCAGTGACAGAACAAAAATAGAAATATTTAGGTGGATTTTAATTGACTGTAGTATTTCACCACGACCTTGCCATGAATATTTATTTCTCCGATGAAGTTATCTTACTCAGTAAATTTTGGTCATACAACTTCTCACACTCCAAGGTACAATTTTGTATTACAACTATCATACCCCTCATTGTGTCAACACTTAAACTAGATTTCTCCTTTTACCATATACTCTTCATATCAGAAGATATTCTCTTAACAGGTTCTGTACTCCCTTGAAGACAAAGAATAAACTACAATACTACATACTGTCTTGAAAATCTAGACGTTTTACTTTCATTTCAGGAAAAAATCTATACCTATCTATCAAATGGGAATGTTTTCAGAGTTCTGTGTATCCAACTGCCTTAATTATAATTGTTAAGAGAGAGTTCACTGATCGAATACGCAAATTTCTGAAGTTTTTTTTGCTTGTAAAGAGCTTTTCACTCAGACTGTCCTGTATTTCTTTCCTTTCAGGTGTCTTTCTTATTGGCACAGACTTGAACAGCTAAGTTTGTTAAACTGCACCTCCATTGTTGACACACTCATAGCAAAAAGAATCTACCAAAATTTTGAATCTACTAACTTTTTTTTTATTATTATTATTATTATTAGGGATGTACCGATAGTATCGGTATCGGCAGTATCGGCCATTTTTTGTGGTATCGGTATCAGTATCGGTATTTGTTAAAATGGCCGATACTTGACCGATACTTCTTACTTTTTGGGTGAAAAATTATGAGAAACTTTTAGATTCAATAATGAATCTAGTTTCGATATATATAGCTAGTACTAGGTTATGTTTTTATTTATTTATGTTTTTTTCCTTTACCTCTTTTTAACTTGATTTTTAGCGTTTCTCCAACTTGGGTTTTAGCGTAACATTTACCTATTTGGATAGCCATTATTATAATTTATACAGATTTAGCTTTCACTTTTTTAGTTGATCAATAGTATTTTTTTTTTCTTTTTTTTGTATGCAATTTCGTGTGTGTGAGTGCGCGAGTGTTTTTAAACTTTTTGGATTATTCTTATTTTAGATATTTGTTGTAAATATGGTTTTAGCGTTTTAAAATTTCAGATTTTATATTTAGGTTTTAGCGCACGAATAAATTTTCCTCACTTCTCCTTTGGTTTTTGTGTTTGTATGTTTTTTTTATGATTGTGTGTGCGTGTATGATAGTAGATTTGCACAGGCGCGGGTTTTCTTTTGACTTTACCAACATCAGTGGCTTGCACTCTAACTCTGCATCCGTGGAATACCACTCTCTATCTAACCCTAATTTTTTATGCTCTGTCAGAGGACCCAATGCTAAAGAATCATCGCTCTAACTCGTTTAAATATATCCAACTATAACTTATTACATAATTTCCGTCTAAAGGGGGAGTATTGCCTATGGTAAACATAAAAACACTCCCTATAACACGTCTCGAGAATCTCGAATCTTCTAACTTCGATGTTTTATGTTAAAAATCTTCTTCCTTTCTACCCTCACATCTTCCATCATTTCTTCCACTGTTCTCCTAACAGAAAAGATTTTCATGCCTTTTTTTGATTGGCCTTACTACTTCTTCACGGAAACTGTTGATATTCTTCGTCATCCAAAATTACTGAGGTCCTCATATTTAGGGGATTTCAATGTACAACAAACACTGAAAAGGAATGGGTTCCTCTCTTACTGATTTAGGTGGGGAGGAAGCCGAAGTCATCAGTATTCTCACGATCTGGAGCAACTAATCAACGAACCTACACACATTCCGGATTGTCCCAACCGATTCTTGAACACACTTGACCTATGTTTTACAAGTAGGCCTTCTTCTCTATAAATACACCACCTTGGCTCATATTTCGGTAAATCTGACCACAACCTTAATCTCTTAATTATATATACTTTCTCGCCAACAGGGCTCCGATCCTTGCCTAATTGCGGTTTCTTTGGGCACTTATGATAGGTGCCGAATTGAGGGGCATTGCGTTTGAGCTTATCTATCCGTAACTATATATTGGAATGACTGGCTTTGAATGCTTTGAAGATTTGCTTCATGCTTATCTGCCGATGAAAGTGGAGCCTGTAATCGTTGTGGAATGAGCAGCGTTCATTCCGTTCCTCGATTTAGACTTTCTCTTCCTCATAATCCATGGTTCGATCGTGTTGTCTCTGGCCATCAGGATTAGATGGACCAGTGCGTATTCGGGGGTGGAAAAAATTCTAGTTCTCCTATCACCTTGTTAATTTTCATTCAGCTAGAAATGGTTAGGGTTACTCTTCGACGAGCAAAGCGGGATTTTCATTTAACGAAAGTGCGCTGACCTCCTTGGTTCCCCTACTGACAATCTTTCTGGCCTCTTGCAAAAACATCTCTAACAACTTCTGTAAATTTGGTCTTCCCTCCTCTTATTCGCTCTGATGTTTCTGTTGCTAAACTCCAACTGAAAAAGGCCAATCTCTTTGGTCTCCTTTTTTTCATCTAATTTCAAAAACCCTGGACGATTCTGCATTCCTCCTTTCCTCCTCCTTCTCCTCTCAGGTGTCCTAAGCCTTTGCCTGTGATTACATTTGATCGGGTGCATGGGCCCTTGAAATCTATGAACGTTAGGAAGGTGCGTTCCCGGATGGCATTCTCCCGAGTTCTTGAGGGAGTGAACTTCCGTTGGCTGACCCCGCCCTCGTTCACTTAATATTCTCTTGCCTCAATACTAGCACTTTCCCTCAGTGGTGGCGCATATGTCCAACCTATTTCAAAAAAAGGAACCCGCTCTGATAATTCCAACTATCGCCCTTTAGCTCTCACTTGTATTCTATCTAAGATTTTTGAAACCCTTCTCAACTCTTCACTTCTTAGACCCATCTGGAATTTCTATTCCTCTTCCGATCGCACAGTACGACTTTCGGCAGTTCGAGGGTCACTGGCGATATACTTTCCTATTTAACAGATTTATGGTTTCCGCCCTTATGAACTACGGGAGACTTTCGTGGTGACGCTCGACATATCCAAAGCATTACCGGTATGGCACGCGCTCGCGCTCTTCCAAGCTCCCCTCCTTTGGGTTTCCTTCTTCTCTTTGCTTGCTTATGTCTAGCTTTCTTTGAAATCGCTCATTATCGGCTGTTGTTGATAGGGCGACTTCTTCTTCTTTTTCTGTCAATAGCGGTGTTCCTCAGGGTTCTGTATTATTCTCCTACTTTATTCTGCTTTTCATTAAATGATCTTCTTACCTTTTTTTTTTTTTTTTTTTTTTATTTTACAAGGAGATAACACCGTTCGCTCACGGGCAGAGCCCTAATCAAAGAGGAGGTGGACTCATTTAACGTCCGAGCAGTACGGAGCCAAGCCCAAGGAGAGAACAGCTCACATTCTCCCACCCGACCAGTTGTGACCCTGGGACCCTCGCTTGGTTTGGCGAGTGCTCTACCACTGAGCTATCGGGCGCTTTTGTATATTTGTATATTATGTATTTCAATTCTGCTCTATCTTTTACTTCTAGAATTGCCTCTGTCTTAAATCTTTTCCGTTTATTTCTCGCTGATCTGGATAGAATTTTTCGGGTGGGCGTCTCAACCTTGTGGAATATTAATTCTTAAAAACCACAACTTCTGCAAATCCCCTCTCTAAGGCACCTAAACTTTTCTAATCTCTTTTCGGACGGTTCTTCTCGTCTCTCCTGGTTGAAATATAAACATCCTTGGCCTTAACATAAACAAAAAAATGCCTTGGAAACCTCACATCACAACGGGTTTGCTAAGGGCGGCCTCAAATAAACTGAAAGAGATCTGTTTAGACTGCTGTTATTTATTTTCCTCTCTTCATTACTCCAGCTATACAAGGGCTAATCCGCCCTTTTATGGAGTACTGCTCTTTCAATCCGGGGGGGGCTCTTAGGTTTCAAGGCCGGCATTTTGGATAGGGGTCGAGTCAAGGCCAAAAGGCTTATAAACTGTCCTGTATTTTCTAGTTCACTTGACCCTCATATCTTTGCGGCGCGGTGTTGGTGCTTTACCTCTTTTCTTATTAGGGATCGTAAGCGGGGCAAGTAACTGAGAGAACTTTCCACCTTGGCGTACCACCACCTTTAAGGACGGCCCTTCGTAGCCACAAGGGGTTGCTGTGTTAGCACAATGAGTTTTGTGTTGATTATTAGATAACTCCAGAATAGTTTTTGCTGCGTGCTTCCTTCTTTCCTGCCAACTCTGTTCTGTGGAATTCTCTTTCCATCTTCTGTGTTCCTACTAAATTTAATCTCCCTCACTTAAAGCCTGCGTCTGTGCTCATTTGCGTAATTTGCGTTAGATGAATTTTGAGGCGTTC
>JABUQX010058339.1:15000-35000 GCA_015478945.1 Trachelipus rathkii | reverse complement strand
GATTGGTTACTATATTTATGGCGCCTTAAAACCATTGACAGCTGAAAAAAATTTGCCATGTCGCTTTTGTGGGGTGTTATGTGCTACCTTTTGACTAAATTTATTTCCTTAACTTATGTATTCAAGTTTTGTGAACTTTTCGTATTCTATACTTATCTCTCTACCTCGCACCTTTTTTATATATATTGTTTTTGTTATAACTATTTATTTAAAATCGTGATGAAGATGTATTTGGAGGGAAGAGGCGAGTCGCGAGTGATTTTTTTGTGTGGAGTGTTGAGCAGTTATAAGATGTGATTACAAAGGAATTGTACTATTAAAAGTAGTGATGTTATATATAAAGTTAGTATGAAAAGAAATAAGAGTTATAAATATGATAACCTCACAGTAGTGAGTATATATAATATATAGAAGGGTATATATATGAGTAAAGTAGGCATAATAACAATAATGAAGTAAATAGAAGTGTAGTAGTAAAAGGGTAGTTCATTGATAGAATGAGAATGACCTAAAGGTAATATATTTTATAAAGTAACTATATTATGTATATATAATGTAATAAAGTACATATAGGATAACTATATATAGGTATATATATATATAGTGTTTAAATATATAATAGATATATATATAGTATATATAATAGGTATAGTAAATAGCTGGTATAAGTATATGAAATAATAATATGTAATATATAATAGAATATATATATATAGTGGATATTAGTAGGTAGTATAATAGGATAATCACTTAAATGAGTATATAATTCATAGTGCTCGTAGGTGGAAGTATGGTTGAGGATATGGTTGTAACTGGCCTAGACATATCGTATATTGAAAGGCAAATTTTAGCAACATGTAGAGAAACACGTTTGTGCTGATTAAAATTAAAGGTCACCCACATGGAAAGTATGAATTCTTGGTGGATGGTTTTGTAAAGGTCAGTAGAAAAGTAAATATGTTCAATAATTTGTAAGATATATAGTTCCGAGTTTAATGGCAATAAGTGTTGTAAGAAGAGTACTAGCAGATTATTAGCATTAAAGGTGTTGAGGACTTAATTATTACTAACCTGTGCATTTTATTGTGATATGGGCAGGTTAACTACCATTAAGTTTGCATTTCAAGAGATTTTCCTGAGTCTTCTCAGTTTTATGGATTATTCGCTTTGAAAAGTCGGCCTAGATCCTCGACTCAATTTTAAACGCGAAATCAAAAACAACTTGTCAGAATAATTCAAATCTTAAAACTTAAATAGATAGATAGGCCATTACTGGAAAAGACTCTTACTTGCATTTCTCCATATATCCCACACCGCTCGAATTAGCGTTTCAAGTCAATTAAAAAAAAAAATAATTGGTTATTTAATGAAAAATTGTGATAGGTTATTTTTATTATTAATGCATTCCGATCGAATATGCATAGAATATATTCAGAGCTTAGATTTAATGATCGATAGATTAAATCTTATCTTATTTGTTCAATATTTTTGGCGTTTTAACTACCGGCCATTATTGCTAAGCTGTATGGCGGAAATAATTTTTAAAAAATAAATTCCACCGATGGAGCTCAGTATTAAGACATTTAGACACGATAAATGTATGTAGTAAAAGCAAAGTATTTAGTAACTTTCCACAATCTACAGTTCTGACTTTTGAATTTCAAATTAATCATACAAAAATTTCAACTATTGCTTGAAATTTCAGATTATGATCCCATTTGCCATTCTAACATTGTTCCAATGTTCAAACCATCCATTGGCAAATGCTTTAAAAGTGCTAGAATACGTTGCGGAAACAACTTTGGTTACTATTTTCGTTGTAAAATCGTTTAAAGTGATAAATCTGCAAAACAGAAGGCGGTTTGTCTATCAATCTTTTCGTGAGATACCTGTTTTGTTGCTCATGGTGTCCAACCAGCCCCGCGGGTAATCTCTCTTTACTATGTCTACCATTCTGTGTGTTTCCAAATAGTCGACGCTACATTAGAGCCAAACACACACACACGAACCAACGAAGTGTCAATTAAGGAGTGGTATTTTAAGAGGATGTTCAGTAGAATATACAATGTCTATACATACTATGCTGTTGAAAGAATACATAATAAGACTGATCGAATATTGTAATATGTGAGAGAAGAGAATAAATATTAGTATTATAAGTGAGTTATATATAGGATTTTGTCATATAAGGCTGATATAGTATATAGGATTAATTAAGGTGAAATGCTTATTATGTGAGGGGTTAAGTATATATATGAGTGTTGGTTGATATATGGCTTCTGAATGGAATAAATAGTTAATTAGTATAGTAAAGATAAGTGTAGGGTGTGTATGTAAAGTAAATAAAATTATACGTGGTATCATAAAGTGATTGGTTATATATATTAATAGTGGTAGTGTAGTAGCAGGTATGAGTTATGTCTTCTTATGGTTAATATATTTAATATTTAGTATATAATGGTATAGGTATATAGTTATGTATATAGATATTTGAATGATATATGAGAGGTATATTGCTCAGAGTATAATGAGTAAGTCAAGTATATAATTGTATTGTAGTAATATGGTAGATAGTGTACGTGTGAGATGTGTGTCCCTATTCCTTATTAGTTGCTATCCGTGAGATCGTATTCATGAAGTATTTTGATTTGCATTTGTTGGCTGGATTATAGTTTGGCAGAGATGTGAGTTTTAGGAGAAGTTAATACAGTAAGAGATATGCTTGATTATTAAAAATATAGAGGATCTAGAAATGTGTGTGTAATGCGTGATAATCGTTTTTGGTAATAGATTATGTTAGATGATGCGTATTAACGTGAGTGAAGTCTCTGGTCTATATAATTGATGCCTCCACTATATATAGGAGAAGTGATAGAGTGAATAGAGGGATCGATCTGTCGGAAGGAAACGATTATTTTTTGTTGCATTCGTATACAAAGTATTTGTTGATTGTACATGGTGTTCAGCTGTCTGAGCTTAGCGCAGAAGAGAAAGGTGGAATTCTGTATGGGCTTATTTTAACATTTATTCAGTTTTATTAGCAGTAGAGGTAGATCGATATTTTTTGATATTGTTGTTTGGGTTTTCTCTTCTGTCGGCTTTTATTTGTATGAGAGAGGGGGGGAGGGGAGGTGATATTTTTCACGTCGTGCTGCTGTGAAATTTCTGTCTTGAGTTGAAAAGCATTGAATTGTACAAAGTTTTTTTATTGGGTTCATTCATCTGACCATTAGAGGCTCTCGGTCCACATTTAGAGAAAATTTAGGGTTTAAGACCCTGCGGTTTTATTTCTCTGAAGTCTTGTAAGAAAGAGGGAGTAGTGTGTTGTGCACACAAATTATTACAATAATGTAAATATAGTTGATTGAGTATAAATATGATGTATTTTGCTTAGTATCCCAGTATGGTCGACACTAGTCTTTATAGATATCTGGCCTTCTTTCCAGGGTTTTGCTACTTAATATCAATCTGCAATTTTTAAAAAAGAGGGTGATAGTGGGATTTAAACACTTTTCGAACTTTTTCTCGATTGACAATGGCTTCATACGTGAATATAAGATAGTTGTGGGAGGAATTATTATTACAATAAGTGGCTCAGAAATTTAATAGCAAGACAGTTTGAATTTATTTATATATTCTATTTTTAATTTCTTACTTTCCATTCCATCCTGTCTCTGCTCTGTTCATGGAGCGTGATGGCAACCTAGGGTGTTGAGACGCTTGATATATATCAGGTTGCTCTCCCAATCGTATTCAATAGTAATGCTTATTTTGCATATTATTTTAGGGGTAGACATTTGAACATATTGAGTTGAGCAGGAGAGTGCGCAAAACTCCGCTTGGCTGGCATATTATGAATGGGTTCGGTTGTATATAGAGTTGTATATAGTGAAAGAACTAGATATAATTGCACTTTACATCTTCTTG
The DNA here is from genome assembly GCA_015478945.1 of Trachelipus rathkii. Taxonomy (NCBI): domain Eukaryota; kingdom Metazoa; phylum Arthropoda; class Malacostraca; order Isopoda; family Trachelipodidae; genus Trachelipus; species Trachelipus rathkii. The sequence goes on along the minus strand of JABUQX010058339.1, from coordinate 31,073 downwards.
GAAAAGTATAAGTGGAATGGTGAGCACGCGTTCTCAGAATCTGGTTTAGTGGTGTGTAGAAGCTATAGTGTTTTGTTTGTTTGCCTGTCTTTTTATCTCTGGTTATGTCTGTTGTTTAGGCGACTACGAAGTTATTGGATCTAAAGTGTGTTTGTGGTGAAAAGCAGCACCGAATTGAGTGTATAGGAGACTACGGTATACTGAGTTATAAAAAAATTATTACCAATAGATGGTTTATGGAGAATTATTTATGCAGTTAAGAATGCATGGATAAGGTATAAGTAATTAGTTTATTATTGTGATTGTGTGAAGTATAGCTCTGAAATAGTAAATGGTGTTTATAGTAAATTTATAGATGAGTAGTCAGTATAGTGTATATGTTAATAGTGATGGCAGTGAGCTCACTAGTTATTATATATGGTGATATATTACTACTACATACCTATTGGTAGAGTCATAAAGGTATATAAAGTATACCTATCTTATACACCTTAGTTACTGAACAGTAAGTGAGGAATCTATATCGTATCTCATCGGCGCCTTCATGTATATTTAGGAGAGCACAAAGGAGCTATGCGTTCCTATTGATAGGAGTAGATGAGACTGCTAATGCTGGAGCGCTCAATCAGCTCTGGGACGTGGGATCTGTTTCCGTACAGTGACCTACTAAATATCTCTATACAGTTCAAGGCAGCTGCGTCAGTGGTAAAGTCATTGCGTGGTGGCAGTACTAGACTAGTACTAAGTTAGATACCTTAATATATTATAGTACCTTAAATACCCATATAGTCTATATATAATATAATATATTAATATATATATAATATATATATATTATATATAATATAATATATTTCGTATTTGGAAATATATAGTATTTATGGTTAATCTGACAAATATATGCTTAAAAAAGCGTTATGAAATTTACTTGAACAACCTGATCAGACAATAAGTAATATGAACTATTGCCAATTATAATATTATTTTATCATTTTTTTATAATAGTTTCTTGTTTAAGTGGTACATTCTTTGGAGGTACTAATTATTTTATATTAATGTATATTTATTATATGATTTTAAAAGTAGCTTTATTTTAGGTCTTTATATATATTTTGCAATCTAAACAATTATATATAAGTCTTGGAATCAAAAAAAGTTTTATAACAATACTCGCTAATTCATCTAGTGATGGTATATTACTATAATACAACGATGTAGAAATAACTTTTTTATGATAGTAGATGAGTAATATCATATTTCGCAGTAAATAATATAAATGTTATCGTCTTTATAAACTAGTAGTGTTTATAGGATGATGATACTATATCATTTTATTTTTTTAAGCTCACCTTCCTGCAAATGGAGAGAATTTCATTATGACTATAATGGTGGAGTATTAAAACACTTAATGTAAATATTTAATTAAACAGAATCAACATAATACTAATGGTTAATTCAACCTGTTTTGTATAAAATTAATTCTACCCTGATATAGTAGAGTGAGTCCTCAAATAGTAGATTATTTCTTAGTAATGTAATTATGTCATTAATAGTAGGATATATATATATATATATAGATCAGTTAATATTATCCACCAAATTTAGTAATATTATATATCTAATATAATGTAATATGATAAAGTTAATGGGTACATATTAATATTATATCATATGCCTAGATTACATAAAAACTTAACATTTTATAAGGCCTCATAGGATATTATATCTTTTGGACAGTGGTTTTTTCCAATCAATAAACCCCGGTCTTATTATTAAGTATAAAATGTTAGTGCTAGTGTTATGGTGACGCATTAGTGTGGATCATACAAGTTACCTAGTGAGAGTGTGTACTCCTTGTGACTGGAACACATGAGTGTGTATACCTGAGCCCTCAACAATATAATATGGAGTATATTATACTTGATATATAGTGGTCGAAGACGCGTATGTGTGGTTGATCGTAGGCGGGATAGATATCTATGGCAATTACCCGGAGGGGATGGTCGGAGACCCCAGCGGTGATAGTTACACCAGATTACAGTGACGCCGCGGGGCTGTCCTCGCAACTCGTTTGAGGTCCGATAGGTCCCTGAGAGAAGCGCGCAGAGAGTTTAATGTTTTACCTTCCGTAGCTAGACCAGCCTATGAGGTGTGTAGTCGTAGAGAACTCTGTTTATCAAACAACCCGTATTCCTTGACATAACTGGCGAAGAATACCGTGAATTGGGTGATTTCGTTAGTGATATTACCCCAGAAAACAAATGGAGATCAAAAATGGCTGCGCAATGTTGTGAGTTTAGCTAACATATCGTTTATGATGCAAACATCACTGCATAATTCGACTCTCATATTAATTAATGTCGCTAGATATCGGCAAATTGTTGAATTATTTTTTGAAGTGTGGATCTTAATAAGTTTATAAAGTATGGATATATATTATATATTATAATGATTAATAAAATAAAATATTATAATAATATATATTATAATATATTAATAGTTATGTAGTTATAATAATGAGTATGGATATTTGAATATAATTATGTTAATTAAGTAAATTTTATCTAGCTCTCAAGTTAAGTTATATTAATGACTCGTTTATATTGTATATTTTAAAGTATATATATAGTGAAGTGAGATGTAATATATGGAATACACTAATATAAGTTTATTTTATATATTTGTACGACAAGCGCAAATTATCTGCATAATTCTGACCAGCTTGCCTCCTAGAATCACAGTCAAAGTGCCTCGGTTGAACCTCCATGTAAGAGTCTGACGTTGGGACTTAAATCGCCGACTTGTCACGCAGCGCACATTACAAAAGGGTATACGCACTTCTATCCGTCACAACAACAGAAAAGAGAATACTCCTCATATGGAAATGTGTAGATCTCTTCGCCATACTCCAATTTACTCAGAATAATAATATATAAAGGTTGACATTGACTAAAAAGGGCTTTACATGTATCATATTGTCATACTACTGTGTAAATATTATTTATTATTTATTTGCATTATTGATGTACCGAAATTTGTGATTATGTCATCAGATTAACTTTTTATTACTAGAATACCTTATATTTTAAGTTTCAATTATTATCCCTTTTTTACTTTTTATTTACTCACAATATCGCATCTCCAAACAAAACCGTGAAAAATTATGGTGTGGAAATATGTTATACTCAAAGTGGACTGATTTTTCTCATTTATCCGCTTATAATTGAATTTACACTTCGTTTAACAAAGTAATGCAGGAGGAATAGTTATTAAGCACGTGACACTAAAAAAAATACTCTGTCTAATTATTAATTGGAAGCATGGCCACCATTGATGGTCATACTACTAACGAACATTTGGTCGAATTTATTCCTGGTCGATACTCGTACAAGAAATACGATCATCGAGAGAAAAAGAACTGCAAAGGTGGATAAGGTTTCTAATCTTAACATGGCGACACACACCATTGGGATAATATTAGTTATGCGGAAGTCAAGCCACATCGAACATATTCGAGAGTTCTGGGCACCAATCAAATGACGAAAGGGTAGGATTATAGTAAAAATAGTAGCCTGTATTTGAACAGATTTAGATTTTAACCCTCCTCTTTTATGATTGGCGACATATTTTTGATAAACGCTAAGCCACTTATAAACAAGCTTTTTCATGGATTTCCAGCAACCTTTCAATAAGTCCCGGGTGAATGGTTAGAATCTTGAATGGTAATGGCATATTGGCAGATTCTGAATTTTAGGTTATGTAATAATTCATAAGTTTCTTATATTATTATAATTATTTTTTAACAGACTGTGTATAGGTGATATTGATGATAGTCAGTATTACTGTGGCGATAGATGGCACCGTGATCGTTGGAATTTAAACTCTTCAAGATAATTATATATATTGTTTGATCATAAGAAATTAATTGGTCACCTTGAGGACCCAGAAAGGATTGTTATAGAATTTCGGATTTAAACCCTATAGTAGACTAACTCCCTTATAGGAATACAAATAGTTGGGAATTTTTGGAGAGTTGGAACAATATAGGCAACTGATTGGTTATATAGATGTGTCTTAGAATTTTTTATCTAATTAGTTTTATTTTTTAGTTATGCATTAAATAGTATAGTTAGTAACTGCAGAAGAAGATAGTATTCCTGTGATTTCTAAAGTATGTTTGATTTATTTAGATTTTTGCTAGTTTATTCACCAAAGTGGGGCTCAACTAGAGTCAATATCTTCACTCTACAGAGTGTAACCAAACCAATATTTATTAATGGAGATGGCAATAGGCTTAATAGTCGCGCATAATTAGGGCAGATTATCTTTGTCTAAAGACAACATGACCCTTTTATAGGATTAGAATTTTTGATTATACATAAAAACATACTTAATGGTCCCTTAATGAAATACAATCTAAGCTAAACATACTTAATCTCTCTCTAAAATTCACGCAAAATATAAGGACTTATAAAACTTACAACTATTTAAATGTCATTCAAACATATTTGAGTGCTCTAATGATAAGTTTGGCTTCTAATAACATTTATGGATAAACACTTTAAGAATGGTTTGGCATAGCACCCGGGTATTCCAGAAGTCATTCTTATACTTATAGTATAGCCACAACTAACACTATATTTATTTGTACTGCATAACCAGTAAACTTTAGTCTGATATGATTGTTATATTATAAATTTTACTAGATCCTTTCTATAGTTACAATGAATAAGTTTCTGGATATATAGTCAAGTCCCTACTCTGTTATAATTAGAGATGGTATCTAAAAGCTGGAATGTTTCAGCCCTAACTCAACATGAGTTATAGTTCAGGAAAATTAGAACTCTGGTAAGGAATAATTCTGCCTATTAATGGTAGAATCTCATTCCCCAAAAGTTAAAATATATAATCAGGAAATAGATATTAACTGGGATTTCTCACAAAAATAAGAAAACTCTAATGAACTGCTGGGAAGAAGTAGCAGCCAAAATCATTAATCTCTCTCTAAGTGTGAGTAATATATAATTTTATTAATATGTCATTATCATATCCTTTTTTTACAATTAAATTTGTCCTCCCACAATTGCTGTAAAACACAATACATCCATTTGTAATTCATTTCAGATGATATCGGGATACTAGTCAGCTATGACTACTTAGCGATGAGCGTTTTTCCATTAGCGTATTCAAAATCATTATCTCTAGTATTACTCGATAACTGAAATTATTGAACTTTGAACTCATGGGTCAGTTCTATCAGGGTAAAAAAGAGAGTTAGAGTATGCATGTCTGATCACTTCAGAACTATAATAAATGTGATTTCCAGCATATTTAATAAAGTTATAATACCAAACTGAAGAATATAAACTTAAAACAGTCATAGAAAATGTTTTGCCGCATAAAAAAAACGTAAAATTAAAGTACCCCTATTTCGTGATTATTTCGATACCTTAAAATAGAGTAGACTTTTAGTACTTCGATATGGACAACGTTTTTACCTGAAAAAATTTAAATATAAGTTGTGTATTGTAAATTACAGGATTCTTGGTGCAGATCTGTACGTTGTCTAGTGAAATGTTTGTCCAAATAATGTAATTGGAGCACCTCGTTAGCTCTATAAAAATTTTATCGTACTTAGTGTAAGGCGATAGAAATATTATTCTTCCACTACCAATCCAGTTTTTCAAATTACCAACTTAAATTATGGAATGACTATATTGATAATATGGAATGTATTGGCAAATATCATGACATTCTGCATAAATAAGAGATACATGCTTTCGTAGCTGAACTTGGTTTTTTTAATACGGAAATATATAATTTTGTAAGCGAATAATCGTAATTGAATAAGAATGCAGATACATGAATTTTTACTTAATTTACTGTTCTGATAGTGACTAATTTATAGTCACTAACTACAGAAGTGTTTCAAAATATTGTCTCGAAACTCGGCATTTGTAGTAGTGATTTGTTGCCTAAAAATAAGTCAAAAAACTTATAATTTTTATGTACAGATATTATATTTAGCTAATGGGTTATTTTGTAATCAAACCAGAAAAAATTTAATTTACTCACCTAATGCATTCAGAATAAAAGATTTAATATAATTTGCAAAGTCCTAGAGGCAAAGGTATATGAGTGAGAAATTCCGTGGTCTCAATGGAACTTGTTACAATTAGTATTGTTTAACACCTAATAATCCGTTTATTTGAAAGCGGGTTAATCAATTGTAGCTAATGATAATAACAAAAAAATTGAGAGTGCTAAATTGAGGTCAAAAAAAGTTTTATTAATTTTATAGCACGAAATTAATAACTGCGTAAAGAAGGTCATCTGGTGATAAAACATTATCGATTAAATACAAAATTTTTGACACATTGTGACCAATGTGAAAGACAATATTAAATAATTAAGAAGAGAAGTGAAGGCAAAGATTTACCTTAATAATAGAAATTCATGAAAAGAAAGAAATGAAATGGTATATATATCTATTAATAATACGCATTTCAGAAGAACATGTGAAATTCATAAGTTTGAATTAGCTCATTATTTTATATAATATAAGTAATAATATGTGTTTTGTCACTAATATTAATTTCAGAAATGTGGACCAATTGTAACCACGATAAATAAATGTACTCTGATTAATACAACCGCGAATTTATATATCAAGCTAGAGGTATAAAGGGGGTAAATAATCGATCACTACTCGGGAAAAAGAATTATTGATAGTGATAGATACTTTATTTTACGGGTTTGCTCAAACTTGTCTATATAAGATAGTAAAATGATAGTGAGTTTCGTTAATCATAAGTTACGTTCGCTGTGATAGGGACATATGACCACAAAAATATTGCAAGGAACCGGAGTACGCATGGAACTCATACATTGCATGTATAAAACAATGTAAAATGATTTCAAATATTGGCATTATCATCTTTAAGTGCATTAAACAAAAAATATTTTGATTTATAGGTACGGCCATTAAAAATAACACGACGATAAGCATTAAACCTTTCCCCATAAGTTGATAAACTTGCATTAAGACGTACTATTTCAGGAAAATCCATTACATTTATTTTTTCTCCACAGACAAGAGTATCATCCAAACATCTGTTGGAAATTAAACGATAAGAAAATTTTAATTGATATTTAGTAGCAATTGTTTTAAGTAGATTTCTTCTACACTGACTAGTATTACTAATTAATTTCAACTCTCTATGTTTCGCTTCAAATCTCATACACCATAAATTAATAAGAGGACCATATTCACAAACCATCCGCGGATAGTGCACCATAAAATGATGTTTAGGCTTTAAATTAGAATCTGAAAATAAATTTAAATACATTTCATGATGTTCTGAAATAAGAGTAGACAGTAAAACATGAATTCCCTTTTGAAGTGTGCTTGAAAATAAAATATCTAAAATTTGTCTAAGTATCAAATACAATTGCCAATGTTTGTCACTGCATGGTATATAACTTCCTATAAGGTAAGGAAATATATTTACAAAGGAAATCATTTCCGATGCAGAAAAACCTAATGAATCTTTGACTAAATTTTCGTGTTTTATGCAAGGTACTGCAGCTTCATTTTCTCCGTAACTGTAAAAACGAATCCTATTATTTAAAGTTTCAAGTGAAAAAATATTTACATTTACATAAAAAAGTATGATTTTACTCAAATCAAAATTACAAACACCCTCAGTTATATCGTGCATTAAATCACCAATAACATTGTCCAATATATGAAAATTTGAAACTTTATTAAAAATGCATTCAGATCTTATACCAGTTTCTGAAGGCGTATTTAATAATACCTCTCTTTCATATTCATCTTTCCTCCTCAGTAATAAAATGTCTTCCGTCATTTGTCTTTGCAAGATTTCCTTACTCGCTTTACAATGCCTACAGTAATAATTCGCATTAAAACTTTGAACAAACCCTCCAATTGTATTCATAGCTAAATTATCACCAATAAGTGATATCAGTTGAAAATAAATTTTAAAGTTTCCATTACCGATTTTCACTTCAATACCTTCTGCTTGCAAATAATTTAAATCTTTTATCATCTTGTTGAAAATAATTTCGTTATCAAACATTCGCATATCTGATGAATAAGATAACATTAATAAAAAAATATTTTCTAATCGCGATTGAAACTCTTTAGGAAAACATCGAACAGAAAAGTAAAATGCTCCTATTTTGTTCTTACCAGCATGTGAACCCAATGGATTGCCACATTCAAAATCATCATAGTAAAGAAGGAGTGGAAAAATTCTTCTTCCTGGGTAATTTAATTTACTAGTGGCCATATTCCCATTACTAATATCATTTAAAAGTACAGACTCTGAACAAGAATCCATGTATTTACATGCAATATCATAAACGTTGTCCATCGAGAACAAACATTTTAAGGTATCGATAATAGGAATATAACAAATACGAATGGGAACTTTTTCTATGACTGTTTTAAGTTTATATTTCTTCAGTTTGGTTTTATATCCTATCGTTATAAGCTGAGGATCAACATACACCTCTTTTTTACGTAGATACTTTAAAGTTAAAAATTCAGTACGAAATACTGAAAATGGATTTTGAACGCTATTAAAAACCTGTTCTAGAGCATGCGAGTCCATATCACGAAAAGTAGAAAGAATTTTGTGTTTAAGCAAGGGCAAGAATGATGAATTAAAAATTAAATTCTCAGCTTGGAATATTTCCTCTCTAATTTTCTTTCTTGATGCAAAATCATTATGAAATTTTTGAGAGACAAATTGCAGAATTTCTTCCTCGAATTTACTTTGTAGGGCTGAAACATCATATTCTAAAAAAGAGACTTGACATTCGTCTTTCATTTCTAAAGGATGAGAAAATTTATCATTAGATAGATTAATATTTTGACGTATTAAAGTAGATTGAATAATGTTACTGGAAGCACCGCTTGAAGACTCTAAAAGATTATCATTATTAGAACTAATAAAATCATTTTGTGAATTTTGTTTTGTTTTTTTGTAATTTTGATTAGAGTTTATAACTTTTAAATTGGAAAGATGTTTTTTCAAATGTCTTTTAAAGGGCCATTTTAAACAAAATTGCTTTTGGCAATTACCTTGCCCACATATAAATTTACTTTGAGAATACTGCTCTGGGTGAAAAACTTGCAAATGTAATATCAAACTAGAATCACTAGGTACTTTTCTCTTACAATAAAAGCAAACAAAACTAAATTTAGCAATTTCCATTTTCTAACTATAAATTTTAAGGTTATCAAAATTTTAATCCGAAATTTCGTCAGTATTATATGATGTTATATCTGAAATTAATTCGCACACATCAGAAACTGTCTTATCCCACTCAGTTGTAATTTCAAAAAAGAACTTCTGTATAAATAACCAAACACTTTCAGATTCCATAGGGTATTGAAGGTGGAAAACATGAAAAGCTTTAAAGCAGTTTTCAATTGCATTTAAGGGTGAATCAAATCTGTATAGCACTTTATTCATAACCACGTAGTAATGCACTGCATTCAGAAGATCTTCTCCCTCAATAATTACAAATGGCTGCATGTGTAATGACATCTCCCCAAGCTTTTCCTGTCTTCGAGAAATGATGTTAGGAATATCATCTGCAATCTGAAAAAGAAATGCATTAATATTAGAATGGAATAAATCATAATACTAATATCCTCAGCATTCTGAAAAAGAAATGCATTATTAAAATGGAATAAATCATAAAATTAACATTTTAACTTTTTAAGGGATATTGTGAGTAATAAAAGTAAAAAGGGAATATATTTTTAATTTAGTAAAAAGTATAATATAAAACTAAATAATAAAATTACCAGAGCATGAATCATGAAAGCCTCTTGCATGTCACCTTTCGAAGGTTTCCAATTTGTATTCTTTTTGGATGGAAGTGCGACTTTTTTGGGTTTTAGCAGCAGGGGTAATAAATACAGAAGAACAGCATCTTCTCCTATAAAGGGAAATTTTGAAAGAAAAAAATATAGCTGGATTTTACAAATTTGGTTTAAAAAACTTTGGCTATTTAAACAAAAATATCAATCCTCGAAATAACATAAGCAATAACACTGCCTAAATACGTACTGGAAAAATTACCATTACAATTATCAAATCCAACTTTATAACTACATTAACTTCTTACAATTTCCCCTTTTTATATAAATAAATTTCTACTTTATTCAAAATATTCCTTTAACTTAAATGCCAGATATTATCAATTCATTATGTAAATATTAGCACGAGATGTCAGTCACGATTAAAGAAATCAAAACTGTTAAATCCCCATTTTATTATACGAGCCCAATTTCCACTATAATTTAAAAAAATTGTTTGATAAAAGATTCCAACTACAACCTCATCTCTGAATAAAAAAAATGGGATGTCTATTCCTACTAAAAACCGAGTGCCACTGAAGGAGACTTACACCCATTCCTAAAATTATGCCACTAAAAACGACTTGAACCTTTTCTTATAACTTATATTTGAAATGAAAACATTTGCGTACATATATTTGATTTCATAGCTATAAAATAAAAATAATGGTGGAGTGAAAAACCCATTCAAAAATACTATGATAAAATTATTTACACATGTAAATATGACCATTACTTCATACTTAATGATTAATTACTAATTTGAAATACGTAATAACACATGCAGGCATTAATGATAATACAAATAAACAGAAAACTACTAACCTTTTGAACCTTCAGGGTGAATATTTTTCAAAAGGTTGATCCATGTTTTATGTTTGATTCTGTTCATCATTAAGTGTTTAATACTCTCTTTATTCAAATTCCATTTGAGATAAAATTTAGATGATGTTCCAAACATAGTTATAAAATCAATACTTATCTATAAAATATATTATATATTATATATATATAATATATATATATATATATATATAATATTATATATATATATATATATATTATATATATATATATATATTATATTATATATATATTATATCATATATTAATATAGTATTATTATTATTATTATTTATTATTATTATATATTATTATCCTTCCTCTCTCCCCAAGAATGAGGGTAAGGTGCGTTATTGCATCGGAAAAGAAAAGTATTAGAAGAATATGACAACAGTCGAAAAGAAAAGCAGCCTTACCGCCCTTCCTCAATATCAATTAGGCGGGAACCCGTCGCCGTCAAGAAATCCACCCTTAGAGCTTCATGGGACCGCGACGGATCCTCACTAATACTTAGGTAAATCGTCCAGGTGCAGAGGTTCATCCCTTTGACCCAGGTTTGGGCCACAGCCCACGCCCCTCACAACCCCCGCCATTCATTTCCTACAAAACCACCATTTTCTCGGCCTCTAACCAAACTCACATTTCTGTTCCTCCAGGCATTCCTTCCTGCATCCATCCATTTTTTCTTCGGTCTCCCCAGCCGGTCGATTCCAACACACTCGCCACTATACATCCGCTTAACAAACCGACTTCATCCATCCTTTCCACTTGACCAAACCATCTCACATACTTTCATTTATTCTCTTATACCCCGCTTTTCTTCACACCACATCTCTCTCTAATACGTTCATTCCTCTCCTTTCAATTCTTTTCACACCTAAAAACCCCTAAGGTTGTCCATTCTGAACACGTTGACTTTAGATAATACCTCCTTATTTCCAGACATTAGTCTCATATATAGCACATTAACACAGGTAACAACATACCCTCGATTAGTAAGAACCCTAGCGCCACTCTAGACTTAGGTCCCTTCCACAGTCAACAACGATTTTAATATTTGCACCAGCCACTTCCTACCATTTCACAAACTTTCCTACTACATCTGCATTTCATCCGTTCCTTTTTCATCAACATAATTCCTAAATATTTACCAACCAGTACACCTGCTCCAGCTCTGCTCACCATCTAAACATTAACTTCACCACCGAGGACTATCCTCACTCACAACACATAACTTGCTCTTATCCTATGTTAAACTTTTCAAGCCATTCCTTTACACACCTACCAAATCTCTCTACTATACTTTAAACTCTCTTGAGATTCATCCACACAAAAAACCGAAATCTATTCCGCATATTAATAGGTTAGGGCACCCTCCATCTCACCTCCATTCTCCATCATTCTGATACCCATTTCCTGCAACCCCCATCTCTAATTCTTTCATAACCCCCTCCATATACAAATTAAATAACCAAGGAGAATAACACACCCCTGCCTCATTCCACTATTAATATTAAACAATCACTTTTGACACATTTATTCTTACACACGCCTCACTATCTTCATACATACTTTTAATTCCATCCAGAAGCCTACCACCAACAACCAGTATATTACTAACACCTTTCCATAGAGCTTCCCTATTAATCCTTATATACGCCTGTTGCAAATGCATAAAACCTAAATACGAATTTATTCTTCATTCTTCCCTCATTTTCTCAGTTCATTGTTTCAGTGTAAGATTTTTGATTCCAACACATTCCTCTACCACTGCCTAAATGCACCTTGTTCTTCACCAATCAGTCCATCAGTCACTCGACGCACCTTTCGACCAAAATACAGCATATATCTTCCCTACACACTCAATAAACTAATTCCCCTATAATTCCTACAGTTCCCTTTATCTCCCTCCTTATAAGGGTACTATTACTGCCTCTCCAATCTCTCGGAAACTACACCCTCCATTAAACGCTTTATTTTACACAACTTCTCCAAATCCAGTCAACACTCATTCTCGCCTCCGTTCTTGAATCATTTCACCAGGTAATTTCATCGTTATACCTGCAGTTTACCATTTCTTCAACTTTCTCACTCTACCCTTACTTCCTCCTTGCTAAATATAACCTCATTCCCCAAAATTTACCTATCCTTTGTCCCCATCAAACCCACATACATTCACTATTACCTCTTCATTTACTATTAATATTATACAGATTCTCAAAGTGTTCTATCCACACTCTCCTCACATCCCTTTCATCAGTCACAAAAGCACCATCCCTATTCTTTATTCTACCCAGGTTCCCCTTATTCTCATTCTTAACCTTCCCCGCTTCCTTCCAGAAAAGCTTCCTATTACCTTGTAAGTCCTCATTCATCCTCCTTCCAAACTGTTCATTTAACTCTTCTTTCCTCCTACGTATGCACCTTTTAGCATTCCTTTTTTCCTCCTTATATACTTCCAAACATCTTTCTTATGAAACATCATTGGCTTTTAATACATTCAACCACGCTTCTTTTTTACTTTCCACCACTCACTGTTAACATTCTTACCTCCTACTTTAGCACATCCACATACTTCCTTTGCACTGCTAACAACTGCTTCCTTCATTTGCTCCCATATTTGTTCAGTTTCAACTTGTTCACATTCGACTGATTTACTTGCGAGTGTTCTTAGATACTTATTCCTTATCCCCTTTTTTCACTTTAACTGCTCCCTCTCAATTCTACCCACTTCCTTCCGTATCTCCTTCCTCTCCATTACCAAGCCCCCACTAATTAATTTTTAATAGAAACAATAACATGATCTGATATTCCCATCCCCAATCCCCCTAACTGATTTAACATCAACACATACTTCAACATCTCCTTTCTTCAAAACACAATAATATATATATATATATATTTATATTATATATATATATATATATATATATATAATAATATATATATATACATATATATATAATATATATATATATATATAATATATATATATATATATATATATATTATATATATTAAATATATATACTTACTTCTTTACCCCTGACCCCTCAATTTGGAGGGCCACACTGGCCTCCCAGAAAGCCGGCCGCATCCTTTGGGCGTTTCCACAGGTCTTCAACAGATGTGATAGAAAAGCAGTTCGGGGGGCGTCGAGAGCTGGGCAATTTAGAAGGAGGTTCTTTACTGTATCTGGGTGGTTATGGCATCTAGTACATGTGGGGGAAGTGACGTTATCTAGTTTAAATTTAAATTTATAATGTAATAGTTTTGGGTGGTGTCCTGATCTGCACCTAGCGAGATTAACTTGGTCTCTTCTGGATAGTGAGTTTTCAGCAGGAGAAATTTTTGGTGGTTGGGATTTTAAAATTTTGTTGTTAGGGCGATTTTGTAGCTGAATGCTAGTGAGATGGGTATGTATATGAGAGAGCCAAGTTTTGTTGGGGGAGGGGGGGGAATGATGTTATATATGTCATTATAGAGTTTGGAGGGTGAGGAGGGAGGGAGTTTTAATCTGTGACGGATGGGGTTGTTGAATATTTGGTGACAAGGGTGGGATGGGTTTAAGGTTTTCTGGTAAAATTGTGTTCCTACCATCTCTAAGTGGGAAGTGATAGGGAGAATTTTGGTTTCGTTCTGTAGATGGTGGATGGGGGTTGTTTTGGTACAACCAGTAATTATTCTAAGGGCGGTGTTTTAATTTTTTTTTAATTTTTTTTATGTTGGCTTTTGTTATTGCTGGGAACCATCCAGGGGAAGCATAGTTTAATGTTGTTCTGTGAAGTTGTTTGTTTATATGTGGTGATAAGTGTGTGTTTTCTGTCGCTAAAATCATGTTGGGAAAGTGTTCGGAGAGTGTTTAGTTTACGTATGGTGGAAGATGTAATTTGTTCCATATGTGGGGTGAATGTCAGATGTGTCTCATATGTAAGGCCTAAAATTTTTGGAGTTTTATTAAGTGGAAGGGGGGTGTTATTTAGAAGAGCTATAGGGTGTAGTGAGGATTGGGAACGGTCTGTGGTAAGCAGGGCTGCGGAGTCGTAAAATAAATTTTTTGACTCCGCGACTCCGACTCCTTAAATTCAAATTTGGATTTTCAACTCTGACTCCGACTTCACTTAAACAAAAATTTTAGACTCCGACTCCGACTCAACTTAAAAAAAAATTTTCGACTCCGACTCCACTCAAACAAAAAATTTCGACTCCGACTCCGACTCCAGCAGTAAAATTCAAAATTTCGAGTCTGCCTCAGCTTAGTGCTTACAGGTACAGTAAAACATTTTTTTGTTTCAGGGGATGATCCAATATTGGAGATTTTGGGACACCATTTTAGCCCCACCTAAAAATGGACATAAAATTCTTAATAAATTTCAGACAATTTTGTTGGGGAAGAAGCAAACCGCAGCTTTTTCTGACCTCTAAAACGTCATTTTCGAGTGTTTTTAGGTATCTGTAGTCATTGTTTTGGCATTTTCATTTTTTCAGAACCACTTTTTTTGACATTTTTTCGTATCAACTTCTACAATTATTATTCGAAATTACTTCAAACTTGAAATATGCATAGATGGGTCCATTGCGCACAAATGTCAAGAATTAGTTTTTTGGTTTTTTTAAAATTGTGCTCAGGATCTATTAAAAAAACAAAAAAAAACAAAAGTAGGTTGTTTTGAATTTCGACATTGCTGAGCACAATTTTCAAAAAATCAAAAAACTAATTCGTGACTTTTGTGCGTAATGGACCCATCTATGCATATTTCAAGTTTGAATTAATTTCAAAAAAATTGTAGAAGTTGATAAGAAAAAATGTCAAGAAAAATGGTTCTGAAAAAATGAAAATGCCAAAACAATGACTACAGACACCTAAAAAAAAAAACACGAAAATGATGTTTTAGAGATCAAAAAAAGCTGCGGTTTGCTCTTATCCCCATCAAAATTGTCTGAAAATTAAGAATTTTATGTCCATTTTTACATGGGGGCTAAAATGGGGTCCCAAAATCTCCAATATTGGATCATTCCCTTCAACTATTTTTTTTCGCTTGCTTTTGAGAATAAAAAAATATACCACAAAGAATCAAATCTCCAAATGCTATACGGTAAAGTACCGTAAAGACAAAGATGCAGGAGCAACACATCACAAACAAATAAATTCCTGTTTCGGAAAACAAAAATGCGACTTTTTAATTATAATTCTTAATTATTAAACAGCCACTATAAAATTAACAGTTTAATACTTTGTTTCAAGTGTACTATGAAAGTTAAAATCATATACGTAATAATAATATAATAATAATAATGATATGATAATGATAATGATTGAATGATAATGATA